>JAJIBD010037935.1:0-297342 GCA_021461705.1 Cryptotis parvus
TCACCAACTTAGAGTGTTTAATGAGCTCATTCTTTGGAGTTCCACGAGCCTTTTGTTATAAAAGCCAGGGTTGATTAAGCACAGGACATCAGCAATTGGTTAAACCTAGAAGTTCTCTCCCTGAAGGTATCACTGAAGCTAAAAGTTTTATTTTTTATTTTTTTTATTATACCACCGTGAAACATACAATTACAAAGGTGTTCATAATTGGTTCTTTGGTAATACAGTATTCCAGCACCCATCCCTCCACCAGTGCCCCATTTCCACCACCAATGTACCCCCCCCTCCCTCCCCCAGGCCGCCTTAATAGCAGGTACCCCAGTTTCCTCTCTTTCTCTCTCTATCTCTCTCTCTGTCTCTGCATCTCTCTCCCTCTTATTTTCACATTGTGGCTAGCCCTGCAGATATTTAGAGTTTATCACTTAAGTCTCTTTGTGTATATTCAGTGGTGAGTTTTAATCTGCCATTACCATTTCCCATATTTAGTAAAACACTGGTATCTATTTATATCCTATTAATGAATGCAGTCATTCTATATCTGTCCTTTTCCTTCTGACTAATTTCACTCCAGCATGATAGACTCCATGTCCATCCATTTGCAGGTAAATTTCATAATTTCATCCTTTCTGACAGCCGCATAGTATTCCATAGTGTAGATGAACCACAGTTTCTTTAGCCAGTCCTCTGTTCTCGGGCATTTAGGTTGTTTCCAGATTCTAGCTATAGTGAATAGCGCAGAGATGAATAAAGAAGTACAGATAGTGTTTCTGCTATGTGTTTTTTCGGTCTCTAGGGTATATTCCCAGGAGTGCTATTGCTGGATCAAATGGGAGCTCAATATCTAGCTTTCGGAGGAATGCCCATATTGTTTTCAAAAGGGCTGGACCAGTCGGCACTCCCACCAGCAGTGGATGAGAGTCCCTTTTTTCCCCACATCCACGCCAGCACCGGTTGTTCTTGCTGTTTTGGATGTGTGCCAGTCTCTGTGGGGTGAGATGGTACCTCATTGTTGTTTTGATTTGCATCTCCCTGATGATTAAAGATGAAGAGCACTTTTTCATATGCCTTTTGGCCATTGAATTTCTTCTTTTTTGGAAGCTTCTGTTCATTTCTTCTCCCCATTTTTTGATGGGGTTGGCTGTTTTCTTCTTGTGGAGTGCTACCAGTGCCTGATATATCCTGGATATTAACCCCTTGTCAGATGGGTATTGGGTGAATATCCTTTCCCACTCTGTGGATTGTCTTTGTATCTTGGTCACCGTTTCTTTTGAGGTGCAGAAGCTTTTCAATTTTATATAATCCCATTTGTTTATCATTGCTTCCATTTGCTTGGTCAGTGGTGTGTCGTCTTTAAAGATACTTTTCGTTTCGATGTCGTAGAGCGTTTCTCCTATGTTTTCTTCGATGTACCTTATAGATTCATGTCTGATATCGAGATCTAGAATCCATTTTGATCTGACTTTTTGTGCATGGCGTTAGAAGGAGGTCTAAGTTCATTTTTTACACGTAGCTGCCCAGTTTTCCCAGCACCATTTGTTGAAGAGGCTTTCTTTGCTCCACTTAATATTTTTTGCTCCTTTGTCAAAGATTAAGTGGTTGTATATTTGTGAGTGCGTTTCAGGATACTCAGTTCTATTCCATAGGTCTACGGGTCTGTCTCTATACCAATACCACACTGTCTTAATTACAACTGCTCTGTAGTAGAGCTTGAGGTTGGGGGAAAGTGATACCTCCCATCTTCTTTTTCCCAAGGATTGCTTTAGCTATTCGTTGGGTTTTATTATTCCATACAAATTTCAGGAGTGTTTGTTCAATTTCTTTGAAGAACATCATGGGTATCTTTATAGGGACCGCATTGAATCTGTATAAAGCTCTGGGAGTATTACCATTTTGATAATGTTAATCCTTCCAATCCATGAGCAGGGAATGTGTCTCCATTTCCTCAGGTCTTCTTTTATTTCCTGAAGTAACGTTTTGTAGTTTTTCTTTGTAGAGATCCTTTACATTCTTTGTCAAACTGATTCCTAGGTATTTGATTTTTCTGCGGTGCAATTGTGAATGGGATAGTTTCTTTAATGTCCCTTTCTTCTCTTTCGCTGTTTGCATATAGGAAGGCCATTGACTTTTTGGGTATTGATTTTTGTACCCTGCTACTCTACTATAAGAATGTATTATTTCTAGGAGCCTCTTGGTAGAGAGTTTTGGGTTTTCCAGGTATAATATCATGTCATCTGCAAATAGTGATAACTTGGCTTCTTCCCTTCCTATCTGGATGCCCATAATGTCTTTTCTTCCCTGATTGCTATGGCAAGTACTTCCAGTACTATATTGAATAGAAGTGGTGTGAGCGGGCAGCCTTGTCTTGTCCCTGATCTTAAGGGGAAGGCTTTCAGTTTTTCCCCCATTGAGAATGATGCTCGCTGTGGGCTTGTAGTAGATGGCCTGGATTATCTTGAGGAAGGTTCCTTCAATCCCCCATTTTACGGAGAGCTTTCATCATGAACGGGTGTTGAATCTTGTCAAATGCCTTCTCTGCATCTATTGATATGATCATATGGTTTTTATTTTTTTTTGTTGATATGATGTATTATGTTGATTGACTTGCGGATGTTGAACCATCCTTGCATTCCCGGGATGAATCCCACTTGGTCATGGTGTACAATCTTTTTGATGACTCTTTGGATTCTATTTGCTTGTATTTTTGTTGAAGATCTTGGCATCTGTATTCATCAGGGGAGATTGTTCTGTAGTTTTCCTTTTTTTGTGACATCTTTGTCTGCTTTGGGTATCAGGGTGATATGTGCCTCGTAAAAGCTATTTGGGAGTATTTCTGTTTCTTCAATTTGCCGGAAGAGCTTAAAAAAGAATTGAGAGTAGGTCCTCTTTAAAGGTTTTGTAGAATTCACTGGTGAATCCATCTGGACCTGGGCTTTTGTGTTTGGGGAGACTTTTGATTACCGATTCTATTTCCTCGATGGAGATAGGTTTGTTGAGGTATTCCAAATCTTCTTGTTGCAGACTTGGGAAGCTATAGGAATTCAGGAATTTGTCCATTTCTTCTAGGTTCTCTTGTTTCGTGGCGTACAGGCTCTCATAGTAATCTCTGATGATCTTTTGAATTTCTGTGTTTTCAGTTGTGATGTCCCGTTTTCATTTCTGATTCTATTTATTTGGGTTCTCTCTTTTCCTTTTCTTACAAGTCTTGCAAGTGGTTTGTCAATCTTGTTTATTTTTTCAAAGAACCAGCTTTTGGTTTCGTTTGATCTTCTGGATTGTTTTTTGACATTCCATCTCATTGATTTCTGCTCTAAGTTTTATTATTTCTTTCTTTCTGCTTGGGTTGGGCTCCTTTTGTTGATCACTCTCTAAGATCTTAAGTTGTGAAGTCAGACTGTTTATGATGGCCTTTTCTTCTTTTCTGATGAATGCCTGAAGAGCTATGAACTTGCCTCTTAACTCTGCTTTTGCTGTATCCCACAAATTCTGGTAATTCGTGTCTTCAGTCTCATTTGTTTGAAGGAATCTTTGGATTTCCTCTTTGATTTCTTTTATGACTTGCTGGTTGTTCAGCAGTGAGCTGTTTAATTTCCAGGTACTTGCTATTGATCTCCGTTTTTGTGTACAATTAACTTGAAGCTGAAAGTTTTAAACTGTGAGTTACATGCACTTTTCTTCCTGAAATCAACCCTCATATTTAGGGTGCTTATGTCTTCAAGGAGGTAGGCTGTAGAGTGGGAGATAATCTGGTTACTTTGGTGGAGGTAAGAGGACACTGGTGTTTGGATTGTTTTTAGAGCATTTTTCACTAAAGACTCCACGATTAAGATTTATTTAAATTATAGGCGTCTTGATATTTTAAATATTATTTTTCTTCAAATATTATCTTTTGGGGCCGGAGCTATAGCCCAGCGGGTAGGGCGTTTTGCTTTGCACGCTGTGGCTGGCCGATGCCAGCCCAGGTTCGATCCCTGGCATCCCCATATGGTTCCCTGAGCACCGCCAGGAGTAATTCCTGAGTGCAGAGCCAGGAGAAACCCCTGGCCATCGCTGGGTGTGACTCAAAAATAAAAACGAAAACAAAAATCAAATATTATCTTTTTTATTTTTCTAGTTTCTGCAGATTTTATTTTTATTTTATATTTTAACTTTTAAAGTATCATGATCTACAAGATTACTCAAGGTTGATCTTTAAATATACAAGTTCCAGTGTGAACCCTACCACCAGAGTCATCTTACCTCAACAAAGATTCCCTAGATCTATCCCCAGGCCCCCCACCTACCACGGTTACCCCTTGCCCCCTGCCACCTCAACAGACACATTTTTAAGATGTGATATTGAAATTAGGATGCTATGTGTTCAGTGTTATTAGTCCTGTGATTTGGACATTTAACTATACCACTCCTTTATACTACATGTGAAAATTTTTTCTGTACCCCGATTCTTATTGCTTTTCCATCCATCCATCCATCCATCCATCCATCCATCCATCCAACCATCCATCCATCCATCCATCCATCCATCCATCCATCCATCCATCCATCCATCCATCCATCCATCCATCCGTCTATCTCTATCTCTCTATCTGTAATCTGTCTGTCTGTCTGTCTGTCTGTCTATCTATCTATCTCACTGTCTACCTGTATCTATGTCTCTCTGTGTGTCGGTCTGTCTATCTCTCTTTCTGATCTCTCTATCTGTCCATCTGATCTCTCTGTCTATCTGTCCATCTGTCTATCTGCCTGTCTCTAAGTCTGCCTGTCTGTCTATCTATCATCTATCTATCTATCATCTATCTATCTATCTATCTATCTATCTATCCTATCTATCTATCTATCATATATCTATCTATATATCTATCTATCTGTCTATTGGTCTATCTGTCTATCTGTCTGTCTGTCTATCTATCTATCAACCCTATCTATTATCTATCATCTATCTATCTCTAGCTTTTACTAAACAATTTATGTAAATAAATATATATGATAACATATCTCATTTGTAAATATTTAAATCTAGATTGTGAAATATGTAATATATAATATATGCGTTTGTGTGTGTGTGGGTGTGTGCTTGTGTGTTTGTACAAAATATAGAGTAACTAGGATGGGAAGTTATGTAGTAGGTCCTGTTGCAGCAAATTTCAGTAAGTTCAAAGTGACAATGTATAATCTTGAAAGAAGCCATCCTTTCACCTGCTTCAGGCAGGTGAAAGGCTTTACCCTGACCAGATCTAATGAACTGGCAGGAACACTACCTTTTTAAAACAGAAGATGGACCCTTGGAAATTCCCCTAACAATGACCTTTGGGCGCAAGTTAAGTTAACCTGTAAAGAGCCTTATATTATTAGCTACCTCAAAAATTTAGGGAACTACGTTTGGAAATGCCCACATCAGTCTCATGCATCATCATCATCATCATCATCATCATCATCATCATTATTGTTATTATTATTAGTATATTCTCCTGAAATATTTCTCTGCAAAAAAGCAAGGATTTAATATTCCATGGGTGATTGGAGCGGACATTGATTTATCCTCGCGGAGGAGTGTAACCTTACCTGAGCTTGAGAATCATCTCATTGATATCTGGGCAGGAGAGACTAACTTTCAGACTTTACAGAACAAGTGGTTCTTAGGGGAAGATTGGTCATTGCCTAAATGAGACTTACAGGACATGGGGCCGGACCGATAGCCCAGCAGGTCGGGCATTTGCCTTGCATGTGGCTGACCCAATTTCCATCCCTGGCATCCCATATCGGCCTCAACGCCGTGCCAGGAGTAATTCTGAGTGTAGAGCCAGGTGTAACCCCTGAGCATCGCTGGACAAAAAAAAATGAGACTTACAGGACCTTGGTGTATTCAGGGCTAGGGAAGGAATCGATCACTCCTGATCTCCCCATCACATTATTCTCTAATGATTGTAGTATTGCATCATTTATTTTTATTAGCATTATTATTATCCCTCAAGGAATTAGTTACTGTAGGAGTCTTATGACTATCAGTTAAGATGTTTAGATTTCTTAACTGATAAGAAATCAGTTAAAATTTTTTTTTGCTATATCACAAATAAGGCATAGAAGTGAATGCTTAAAATGTCTGTAGTCAAAGGTATACTTAAAATTAAAAAAATAACCCAATAAACCATACTAGTTTTCTTATATAAAGGAATTTTTCTCAAGTCCCACTACTTAGCAGGCATATTGTCACTTAATTAAAATAACATGATGGCTCTAATATGCCAAGCAGTTAAGTTTTTATAGATTTAATCTTCATTATAGAGAGAAAAGATACAGGGTGAGGTACAACAAAGTTTAGGACAATTGTATTTACATACCTAGAAGATGAACAAATATAACAGCATAAATATAAAAACCATAGTACATATAGGATAAGTTTATGAATTAATATGATATGTAATTATAAAATGGTAATAATTTAACTTAGTTTTTCTACTTTAGATTACCTTAAACCCTAATATTCTGGCTATTTGAAAATTTTATTGAGGAAAATGTATTATCTCACTTGCTGTATATTTTATTATGTAGTTATATCTTTAAAATTATTTTAGTGAAAAAGGCGGCTTTTACACTGTTTTGAGATCATGCTTTGTGGAAGCTGATCCTATTGTATAACTTATTATGGTGAAATAGATGACTCAGAAAGATGAAGGACTTCTATACTTTGAAAGTTCTAGTAGCTTTCCCTTTTGCCTAGGTAGGCAAAAAAGGCTCCGAGAGAGAAAGCTTTGAGATAAAAGAATACAACTATATGGATAAAAGCAGAAAAGCATTTGAAGCAGACTTGCCTTTTCTGATATAACCAGCAGGTGTCCGGAGTGACTGGGGGTTTGTTTCACAGATTGGTATGAACAGGAGTAAGATGTACTCATCTGTGTATTCATAAAACACATTACTTTATAAATAGTTCATAAAAAAGTTAAAATATCACAAAAATGGGATATAATAGTGGAGAGAATATATTAAATGATTGAAAACCATTTATTTTTTGGGTAATATTTTCATGGAAGAATATTTTCAGTAATCTACTCAACTCTGAACTTCTGAGAGCAAAAAACACAGTCACAGGTTTAAAATTCAACTTTAAAAAATAAATAAAAAAATAAAATTCTATTTTTTATGTAAAAGAACTGTACAAAGAAAACTACTAAACACTGCTTCAAAAATAAAAGAGGACATGAGGAAATGGAAACACATTCCATGCTCATGGATGGGGAGAATCAACATTGTCAAAATGGTATACGGCCTAGAGTTTTGTACAAATTCAATGTGTTCCCTATAAGGATACCCATTAATCAAAGAAATTGACCAAACACTCCAGAAATTTGCATGGAATAATAATAATAATAGCAAAAGCAATCCTTGGGGGAAAAATATGGGTGCCATCACCTTTCCCAACTTCAAGTGGTACTACAAAGCAGTAGTAATTAAAACAGCATGACACTGAAATAAAATCAGACTTGTGAAGCTATTGAAGAGAGTTGAATATCGTGACACCCATCCTGAAACACAGGATCATTTAGTCTTTGATAAAGAAGCAAAAAGAACAAAACGGAGCAAGAAAAGCCTCTTCTCTAAGTGGTGCTGGCAAAACTGGGCAACTACAGGTAAAAGAAAGAATTTAGAACTCTATCTAACACTACGCACAAAAATCAGATCAAAAAGGATTAAAGATCTCAATATCTGACCTGAATCCATAAAGTATGTGAGGAAAATATAGGAAAAACCCTACACAACATTGAAACTAAAGGCATCTTCAAAGATGAAACACAAGGGAGCAACTAGAAGCAAAGATAAACTTATGGGACTACATGAAACTAGAAAACTTCTGCACCTCAAAAGAAACAGTGACCAAGATACAAAGACAGTCCACAGAAAGGGAAAGAATATTCACCCAATACCCATCCATAAAGGATTAATAGCCAGGATAATTCAGGCACTGGTAGAACTTTACAAGAAAAAAATAGCCAATCCCATCAAAAAATGGAGAGAATAAATGAACAGAAACTTTGACAAGGAAGAAACTTGAATGGCCAAAAGGCATATGAAAAAATATCATTATCACTAATCGTCAGAGATGCAAATCAAAACAACAATGAAATATCATTTCACATCACAGAGACTGGCACATATCAAAAGAGCAAGGACAACAAATGCCGGCATGGATGCGGGAAAAGGGGACTCTCATTCATTGTTGGTGGGAATGTTGACTGGTACAGGCTTTGTGGATAACATTATGGACATTTCTCCAAAGATTAGAAATTGCACTCCAGTTCGATCCAGCCATACCACTCCTGGGGACATACCCTCAGAAGCCAGACACCCAGCAGCAAAACCATCTGCACTTTTATTTTCATAGCAGCACTATTCAATAACCAGAATCTGGAAACAACCAGAGTGCCCGAGACATGATGACTGGATAAAGAAACTTTGGTTCATCTAAATAATGGAATACTATGCAGTTGTTAGTAAAAATGAAGTTATGAAATTTTCCTGTAAATGTATGGATATGGAGAGGATCATGTTGAGTGAAATAAGCCAGAAGTAGAAAGAAGACAGATACTGACTGAAATTATTTGATATATATATATATATATATATATATACATATATATATATATAATAAGTGCAGTCAGTATCTGTATTTATATATCACTGTATATGTATATGTATGTGTATATATATATACACACACACATATATCACTGTATCACTGTCTTCCCGTTTATCATCGATTTGCTTGTGCGGGCACCAGTAACATTTCCATATGTCCTGTCTTAGGCTATTAGAGCCCAAGGGCATCTGCTTGTTCCAGGAACATAAAGAGCCTCAAACCATTCCAACAGGTCATAGGAACAAGGTCTATAATTGTTACTGGTATTTGGCATATCAAATAAGACACGGGTAGCTTGCCAGGTTCTGCTGTGCGGGTGGCATACTCTTGTAGTCACCTCGGATCTCCAGCATTTATTGATGAACTGTGCGACCACTGTGATCAGCTTCTTCTGCTGGGTGGAGTTCTGACGACAGGGGAGTCCAGATGTGGAAAATGGCGGCCATCATGGAGTGGGGGGGTCATCTGGCTTGTTGCGAGACTCTGCTGGTACCCTTCATCCCTTCTGGAGAGTCGGTACAAACTCTGCCCCATGTCTGTGCCCCATGGGGATATTGGTTTCATATATTGAAACCAATATCCAAGGTCAGGCAAAACATGAATCAGAAGTTCTTGTCAAAGGTGGAAACTAACACAAACTTGTGTGAGTCCGATGTTAGGTAAGACTGAGAAGGGAACAGTATGCTAATTGTCGAAAGTGATACCAGCCTAGAACTGAGCATTTAATACAGGCAAAAAAGATATACATGATAGCCTCTAAATGTATGTATTGTAATCCACAGTGTGTAAGAGAAGGAAGAGAGAGAGAAAGAGAGAAAGAAAGAGATAAAAGTGATAAAGAACCTGCCATAGAGGCAGACTACGGGAGGGGAGGGAATTGGGGCATGTGTTGGGAAATGGGCACTGGTGAAGGGATGGGTGCGGAACACTGTAAGACCGAAACCCAAACATGAACTTCTTTGAAATTGTGTATTTCACCGAGGTACAATAAAAAATCAAAGTTTACTATTCAGATTACCATGGACTCAGATTTCAATATTCTGGAAAAGTTTTCTCATCAGAAGACTCTGAAAATATCAACCAGCTCCTAGGGGATTAATGGTTTTACAGTAGTTAGTGTTTTCTCTTCCTAATTAACAAATTCTGGTTAGTTTCAAGGCGATTGTTGATTTGACTTTGATAGTTTTTTTTGGAGAGAAAGATTTTTGCCCTGAAAAGGTTTAGAGATGGCTCTGGAAATAAAAGGCCTAAAAACACCTGCCACATATCAATAAAAAATTCTTCCAATCTTCAATCCACTTATTTTTGTGTGTCTCTTCCAGAGTTGAAACTGCTTTATCATATATTGGGGTTCCTTACTTGTTTTTAATCCATATGAATCTCCTTCAGAATTAGAACTAAACTTGTCCTCCCTTCCTAGGATCTTTAAGTACAGTAGCTTTACTTCTGTAACAACATTATATTGAAAAGCATAAGCATTCATCAGGTGCTTTAATCTTGAATCTATTCCATGTCTATTATCTCTTAACCCATGATCATGCTATACAAATTTTCTCTCTAATCCATAGGCCTCATTCTACTTCCCTGCCTCTTCTTAGACTAGGAAACTATCATTTATTAAGAATATGTTGTAAACATTAATGCAGAGCTTCCCAGAATCTGATATTATTCACTATGCCTTTCATCCAACATAAATCAACCTTCTCATTACTTAAACTTCTCGAATATTTAGGGTCTATTATGATTTGCATGCACAAAAAGAAATTGTGCATAAAATGCTATGCACAAACCTAAATCTGATTTAATTTTATCCATAACTTTCTTTGCATGTAGAAAAATATAAACTTTCTGTTACAGACTGTTTGAATGTATAAAGTGTTACTATCTAAAATTTTCAACCTAGCAAGCATTCCATAATTTTTAATGAATGAATAATCTTATTGTTCACTATTGTACTATCCATATATAGTTCTTTTCACTTTGAGATACTCTCTAATCAGAAGTATTTCACTGTACAAATTCCTGTAAATGATTGTCATTTTTATTGCATTTAGTTATAGAATGATCTGAATTTTTAACATTGTAAGCATAAACAAAAGGATGAAAAAGGCATCTTGATTATGCACAGAGCATTTTTTAAGTAAAAAATATGTGTGGAGGCTTTTAGGAAGGGGAGGGAAAAAGAGAGGGAGTATACATCTCAAGAAGGGAGATATGGGCAAATTGGATACCACATGTTTTTGGTCACGTGGACCCAAGCAGCAGATGGAATTGGGAAGCATATGCACTAGAATGTTCTTTTGAAATTAATAAGCTTTCTGTGTTTATTGGCATATTACCATTTGCTTTATTTGATAATGAACTGAAAAAGTCATATCTGGAAATTAAAATATATTTAATTATTTTTTATTCCAGAGAGCAACACTGTCTCTTGCAATAGTATAATGGAACTCTACGGACAGATGATAGTTAGGACTATACTCATCTGTAAGGAGAATTCATTATGTCCACACCAGCCAGCACCACCATCAGATTATCATTTTTTTCTAATGCTTATCACTTCTTAGACACTTTTTTGGGGTCACACCCGGCAATGCTCAGGGGTTTCTCCTGGCTCTGCACTCAGGAATTACTCCTAGCGGTGCTCGGGGGACCATATGGGATGCCGGGGATCGAACCCGTCCTGGCATGAGCTGGCTGCATGCAAGGCAAACGCCCTACCCACTGGGCTATCGCTCCGACCCTTCTTAGACACTTTCATCAGGTACTAAGAGTTGACTACAGTTGTAACAATTTCCAAAGAAATGTTTACAGACTTAAAAGGTAAACCAAAAATTACAAACATATACACTCACAAATAAAGGACTCTTTGTGACTTCTACTATAAAGGAGAGGAAGTGCTGTATAATTAGAATGCCCTGTCAGGTTGTGTTGCACAGTTCATATTTAAAATACATACTTAAATGCTTCATCTTTTATTCCTTTCATTTGCTAAATAAAAGTGTCAAGATCAGGTAACAAATAACTCAAATTTGAGTGTTAGAAAAGACTAATTTTGTTAGATTTTCTGTTATATCTAAAATATCTAACATTTTTTTCAGTGTTCAAAACATACCTTCAAATTATGATTTGGAAGAAGCAGAAAAACTGACACTTTAGAAACCAAATGAATAATTATATGAACCTACAGACAGCTGGGATCAGCACATCTTTAATAAAGAGGAATCAGGTTCATCTTAGACCAATATTCTTCCCTCAGCAGCCTCTGTAATCTTTGATTTCTTGACTAGTTTTTCTTGTCCTTCATAGTATTTATCTTCTCTGACTTTATATTATATATTTAATTTCTTCTCTTTTTATACTGCCTGCCTGGAATGTAAAGACTATTTTAGGAGGTGTTTTCCTTCATGTTCAGCAGTGTATCCAAAGACGTTAGCATATGCTCAATAATTATTTCTGAAATAATTAAAATACTTTAATTATTAATAGTAATTATTTAAAAATAAATAATATTTAATTGTGAATTTAAAAATATAATTAAATGGAAAATTAGAACATTTAATATGGTCAATGCCTACAATGTATCAGTATTTTCACTTTCTTCTCATGTGAAAATTGCAGTAGTAGTTTATCCAAATTTTTTTTTTACTTTTATTTTTTTTTTTGCTGCCTTTTATTTTTATTTTTTAAGTATTTTATTATACCACCGTGAGATATACAAATAAAAAGATATACAATTAAAAAGTTCATGTTTGGGTTTTGGTCATACAGTGTTCCAGCACCCGTCCCTCCACCAGGGCCCATCTCCCACCACCAACATCCCGGTTCCCTCCCCCTTCCCCAGCCCACCTCCATGGCAGGTTCTTTTTTCTTTCCCTTTCTCTCTCTTTCTCTTTTCCTTCCCCTCCAGACTATGGATTACAGAACATACATTAAAAGGTTGTCATGTGTATCCCCCTGCCTCTATTTAATGCTCAGTTCCAGGTTGGCACTAGTACCCTCGACAATTATTAGCACCCTGTTCCATTTTCTGTCTTACCTAACCTCTGACTCCTACACGTTTGGGATAATTTCCACCTTTGACAAGACCTCCTGATATATGTTTCACTTGACCTTATCCAAATTATTTTAGGCATGAACCAATAGTACAGAGGTTGAACAATTGTCTTCCACACTTGGCATCTAGGTTCAACCCAAGTAACCTATATGGTTCTCTAGCACTACTGAATAAGCCTTGAACACCACCAGAGGTGGCTCCAAAGCAAAAAAAAATTGTAAGAAAATATTAAAAAAACAACAGAAAATTCTTTCCTCTAAATTTTCTTTTATTATTTTAAAAATATAATAACACTTATAACACATTATTCCTATTAACTATACATGTTATAATAATATTTAATTATAAAGTAAATATTACATATGGACATTTTACTGATAGTTATTCATACTTAAACTTTTCAAAACTTCTACTAAATTAAATTATTGAATAATTATTTCAATAAAAGTTAATGATACTAAATTCCATTGCAATTGTGTACCCATCAAAAATACTGAGAAAATATCCAGTGTATTGCTGTATAGAATAAATGTGTTAATTCATTCATTTGATTTTAATTTTATGAATCATGATTTACTATACATCAATGCTAGGATTTTACATATATAATGTTGCAATACCATGCCCTTCAATCTTATGTCCTTCCCCTTCAATCAGGTTCTTTGTCATCACTCTCAGGGTGGTAAAACAGTTCTTAGGTTCTGTTGACTTTGACAATTGCTATTCTTTTACTACGTCTCTTTATATCCCACATATTTGAGAAAGCAATATGTATCTATTATCTCACTCAACACGATACTTTCCAGATCTATACACATAGTCACAAAATTTATGATTTCATGCTTTTATACTTGAGCAGTTTCCTATTGTGCATATAATGAGACAAACCATTTCAAACCTTAACAACAAAACATATTGTATACATTTACTACTCATTCTTTTAAAAAACGTTCTTTATTAAGGTGCCAAATTTCTAATACCATTACTTGTACTTCTTATGCACATCCTCTTACATCAATTGCTGCTTCATTGTAGCATCTTCTCAGTTCTGTGTTATTCTTGAATGCTTCACACAACTATTGATCCTGATACTTCATTTTACTTTTTATGTAACATATAACAAGGTAAAGCTAGTAATTTAAGTTCTTATATTCAAGAAGTTTCTCATTTTAGCCACGATGTCATCTATAATATATCTCATTTAACTAGAAAATCACTTAGATGAATCATGTCCCCATAAAGCTTTATAAACACAGTTTACTCAATGAACTGCATGAATATATAATGAATACCAAGTAGACCCTGGGATACTGTGTATATAAAACAAATACTGATAATGGCTTTATTACCTACTACAGCATTAATAAAGAGACTGGTAACAAAGTTTCTACTAGCACTTTTCTGTCTAATCTGTATGACCCTCTGGAGCCAGAAATCAGACCATGATTCCACACTTATCTTTATTTTCATTAGGTTGAAACTTAAACTCCTTTTTCCAAATGACATGGAGGTCAGAAAGACGTGCTTCCATATCAGTCACAAATGTGTTTTCTCCGCTTGGGGCTCCTGGGGTTCTTTACACAGCTCTGCCTTTCTTTGATTGATGAATAATGCCAAACAGCACAGAAACTAGAACACAATAAGACTTCAAAAACTTCACATTGATAGAAGACTACTGTCAACAGTTTTACTACCAATCGTAAACTCTATCAAGTCTCATTTATTTTTTAAATTTTTGTTTTTTGGGACACATCTGACAGTGTACAGGGCTTTACACTGTAAATTGATAACTCCTGAATGTGCTGTAGGAACCACATTGGTACTGGGGATTGAACCCTGGGTTGACCGTGTGCCAAGCAAGACTTCACCATATGTACTCTAATTCTACCCTCATCTCATTAAAACATTTATTTTTTTCTGATTGTTCTACCTAGCTCATACAGTACCTTTTCGAACCTCGAGGGACAATTTGTTTAATATTTGCATGCCATTATATTTTTTAATGAATGTATATTAGTCATCCTTCACTAATTCTAACAATAACAGGCCGGTTCTATTTACTGCATATATTTATAGTATATATTATATATTGGCACACCGAATCCAGGTACTCCCTCTCACCCAGAATTACCCCTGGGGGCCGGGACATGGGTGCGGCAAGGCAACGCCCCGCTGGGCTATCGCTCCAGCCGCATTATTATATTTTAATATAGTGTATGTTATATTTAAACTATATCACTCTCTTCCCATTGCTCATTGATTTGCTCGAGTGGGCACTAGTAACATCTCCATAAGTCCTGTCACAAGCAAGTGTAACCCAAGGAAATCTGCTTGCCCTAGGGACAGGTGGAGTCCGAAACCATTCTTCAGGTCATGGAACTGAGGTACATAATTGTTACTAGTTTTTGGCAAAACAAGTAAATAAAACATGGGTAGCTTGCCAGCTCTGCCGTGTAGGTGGTATAGTCTTAGTAGAAGGCTCTCATCTCGAGCATTTACTGATGAAACTTAAAGGGGGAAGATCAGGTTTTCTCTTGGATGGAGCTTTGAGGAACTATGGAGTCTGGATGTTGAGAATGACTTACTGCATGATTTGTGGTTTGCTCTGGATTCTTGCTAGGCTTACTGATATCAGCTAGAACCTGTCTAGAACTGTATACAATGTATAAATGTGAAAGATCTTGGGAATGACCTTATCCTAAAATCAGCATTCTCTAAATATTGCCTTGAAGCGGCCACCTGCCAAGGGAGCTGTGGGTCTGGCATGGGTGGGTCTCTCTCTTTCCGGGGCAACTGGCATGGAGGTGGAGGAAGGGCAGGGCCCAAAACTCCACTCCGAGTCCGGCCAGCGTGGTCTCTTGGAGCAATGTTGGACTTGGCCAGGGGCTGGCCGAGCCCCTTACCTGGAGGCCAGCTCCATTGGTTGCTTCCTGTGGGGCCGGTGGAGCAGCACAACTGTGGGTGAAGTGTATGGGTCTGGATATCTTCCAGGGCTGCAAATTAGCTGTGAGTCTGGCGTGGGTGTGTCTCTCTCGTCTGGGGCAACTGGCATGTAGGGGGAGGAAAGGGGAGGGCCCAAAACTCCAGAGTGGTAGTCTCTTGGTAAATTCTAACTGTCCCACGCTGGGTGCAGTGGGTATAAAGACGAGCTGTGCCCAATCTAGAAAACATAGAAGTCTTTTTCAAAGGAACTTTGAAAGCAATGAAACGAGTTCCCAGCATCCGCTGTCCAACTGGAAGATAGTCTGTCCACCTCTCAGGAACGTGGTTTACACCCTTCTTTTTAGCTGGGGGACATCCCAAAAAGCCGCATCCCTGAGCCAAGCCACCACAGGAATGATGCCAATGGCTCTTGGTATAGCCCCAGGCTTCGGCAAAAAAAAAATTAAACATAAAGTATAATTTTATATTAATTGTTTTTAATTGAATATCATGAGATATACCATTACAGCTCTAGTCATGATTGGGTTTCAGTCACACAGTGTTCCAACACCCGGTGCACAATCCTCAATACCAATGTTTCCAGTTTCCCTCACACACACAAGGCAACCTGACTCTATGGCAAAGCACTGTTCTCCTCTCTCTCTCTCTCTCTCTCTCTCTCTCTCTCTGTTCTTTTGACCAGTGTGACTTGCAAACTTTTTTCTCTTTATTCCTTTAATCCTCAAGTATATTATAATTAGATCCTTTTATAATAAGTCAGCAGATAAGTACATTCATAAATTAAAAAATTAAAAAATGAGGAACATCTTAAAATTTAAACGACTTTATTTCTACTCATGTAAGTATTAAATATAAAAATTAAGTATTAATTTTAAGTATTAAATATTATTAAAAATTCTAAATATAAAAGCATCTGAGGATTCTTTGTCAGAATTCATACATTGCAGGAAATATCAGTGTTTTGATGGCATTCATCTGTAGATCACCTTGTAGTCATGAGGATTACAAAACAAACACAATTTTGTTCAATGATATGTTCATAAATATAATAAAATACACTTCCACATCAAAAATATTACCATTGTTTACTTAGCCAGAGTACTTTCACTGAATCTGGGAGTTTGTGTTTGTGTTTAGCTGAGCTTTTTTTAAATCACTAAATTGGTTTATGTTCCTATATATACATTGCGCATATTAAGAGAAATAAAGTCAAGAATATTTAGTTATATCCCAAAGCTATGAAACCAATTATAAAATAGAGGAAATACTTCACAGGCTTTGTGTTTCTAGTCTCTTGCATAGAGCACTTATTTATAGTCTTTGTTCACCTTTTTAACATGTGAAAATAAGTTCGTTCATGAGATATTCAGCTTTATTTTTGATGAATCTAATAAATTAGACTCAACCTACAAAACATCCAATAATGTGCATAATGAATTCTTCTCATTCTCCGTGCACCTGTTCTCTCTCATTATATGTGAAAATTTGGGATTATTCCAAAGTGCTCCATAATGACTTTTTGTAAGCAAGACAAGTAGAAGAAATTCTTCAAGGACGCACTAAATTGGTATTTGAAACTCTGCTCAGTAACTAGGTAGGAGGAAAGTGATACCAAGAAACAGTCCAGAAGCATGTGAGATTTGGAGCTAGAATGACAAATGGATTAGAACTGTTTATATCTCCAATTCTGCCTTTCATTTGTCTGAAGCAGTTACATGTGTACAAATAAATATTATATTCACTTTCCTTGAAATTTAAGTAAAGGTTACATTTGCTCATAACTGACCTTAGCCAATATAATTAAAAATATATATGTTTCTCATTTTCCAAAGTATCATGGCATATGTTAATAGTAACAAATAGTTTTTTTTAATTGTGGAAAATATATAGGATATAAGTAAACAAGTCCTTTAAATCTTCTGCTCTCATGAGGACTTGTCAGAAGAGATTTAAATATTTATTCTGATTCTGACATTAACTCTTAAAAATAAAATGGATCCATTACTAAATTAATATTCTTTTTTTTTGACGGGTTGTGTTTGCATTATTCAGAGTTTGCTTCTGGCACCAGTATCTGGGATCATTCCTGGCAATGTTTAGTGACCATGTGTAATATCAGGTTCAAACTGGCATCAACCACATACAAAGCCAACATCTTGCCCCCTGTTGTATCGGCCTATATTGCTTTTTGATACATCACATTTCTAATTTATCATACAAGTTATCCGTATTATAAAACAAGTTTAAAAAATGGATGATTCTTATTTTGGGCAGGGTTTCCGGAGGAATTAGTGTAAATAAAGGCAAGCATACATTGTAGTACATTACTTTTAAAACTATCTTCTGAGAAGTCTGCCAAAAAAAATTACAACAAGGTATAGTACACAGAATTCTGAATAGAAGAATTCTGATAAGAAGTTAACTAATCATAGAAAGACGTATTTTTAGAGTCAGAGGTTCAACCTGCCTGTCTGCCTTCCTTCCTTCTACCTTCCTTCCTTACATTCTTTTCAAAAATGATTCTTTTCAAAAATGAATCTACTTTAAGACAATGCCATTTTAGAAATATCAGTATTAACTTACAAATATAATGCTACCATAGAAATGAAAATTGACTTCTTTTGTTTAATGTCAGTATTTTGTAGTTCTTCTCAGTTATAACTGTCACAAGAACTTTGAGAGAAATTTTCTGCCATGAAATATTAATTTACAGAACTTATATTCAACAACTATTTTAGTGATATTAAAATAAAATAAAAAGGAAAAACAAGAAAAAGTCTATTAACAGTTCATTGAGGGCTAGGGTAAAGAACCCAAGGACAGAAACACACACTTATCCAGCTTTGATTCTTTTTTTAAATTGTGGGCCTTTTCTGGTGGTGGTCAGAGCTGACTCCTGGCTATTCACTTAAGAGAGTAAGTGCACTCACCTGGTGGTTCTGACAGACCATAAGAGGTGGTAAGCAGCAAACTAAGTTTCACCACATGGCAAGTGCTATAACTCCCATTCTTTAAGAAAATTTCCATTTTTAGAAACACCTAGGGCCCGGAGCGATAGCCCAGCGGGTGGGCGTTTGCCTTGCGTGGCGGCCTGTGCCGGCCGGGTTCGAATCCCGGCATCCCATATGGTCCCCGAGCACCACCAGAGTAATTCCTGAGTGCAGAGCCAGGAGAAACCCCTGAGCATCCGGGTGTGACCCAAAAAGCAAAAAAAAAAGAAACACCTGATCCAAAAATACGAAAACAAAAAAGGGCCCCTACACACCACTGGTGTTTATTTACATAAGATTATATAAGACTCTCAGACATGGGGCAGAGGTGCTACTTGCTCTCCCTGGGCCCAGCCACCCATAAGGTGCCCGGGAGGCATGGCAGGTTCTAGCTCTGGCCTGCCACCCCAGCAGAGCCTCACAACAAGCCCCACTCCATGGGGCCGCCATCTTCCACATCCAGACTTCCCTTCGTCACAACTCCACCCAGCAGACCAGACTATCACAGCCTGGATCATCGGCACCCACCCTGCAGCAGTTTATTTTTTTTTCAATCCGGACCAGGTATGCTGAACCAGAGACTCTCAGACATGGGGCAGAGCTGCTACTTGCTCTCCCTGTGCCCAGCCGCTCATGAGGTGCCCGGGAGGAATGGCGGTTTCTAGCCCTGGCCTGCCACCCCAGCAAAGCCTCACAACAAGCCAGACGACCCCCACTCCATGGGGCCGCCATCTTCCACTTTCTGACTTCCCGTCATCACAACTCCACCCAGCAGACCAGACTTTCACTGCCCAGCTCATGTGGCTGCTAGCGGCCGCACGGTTCATCAATAAATGCTTTATTTAGAGGTGACTCAAGAGTAAGCCACCCGCATGGCAAGCCTGGCAAGCTGCTCATGTTGTATTTGATATGCCAAGTACCAGTAACATTTATATTAGGTCATTCCCATGAGCTAATATAATGGTTTGGGGCTCTTTATGTTCCTGGATCAAGCAGATGCCCTTGGGTTCTACCTGCATGAGACAGGACATATGGAGATGTTACTGGTGCCCACTCTAGCAAATAGATGATGAACGGGAAGATAGTGATAGATAGTGATATAAGGCATTATTTGTAGATTTGTCTTAAAACTTTCTTCAACTGGCTATACTGCTTTGTAGAGAGTTAGATAATGTTGTATCTAGAGTAGAAATAAGCAGAAATTTTCCCATGAGGTAAAGTAAGATGAATTTGACTCAGAAAAAAGTTTGGATCAAATTTATTATCTACAATTTATAAAATTCTGCAAGTTTAGCCAACATCCTCAACTCCTACAGTTATAATTAAAATAACCTCTATAATATCTAAGTCAGATTCATTGATAGGGAAACACTTTGCATATTTAGTTACTGGGTAAATTTCCAGTATCTGTATAACTTTAGACAAACATTTAAAAAATTCAGCACATAAGAAAAATAAAATTGCTTTAGTACATAAAAAAAAGATTTGGAATCAGCAATTTATTTTTATTTATTTGTATTTCATTATAACATCATTATTTATAATGGATTAGCTACTTATTTTAAGATAAATATTTTTATATATTAAGAAGCAGTAAAAATGCATTTTTTATTTTTAATTAGAAAGTAAATATATTCAATAATATCAATAACTTTAATTAATATATTAATGTAAATGTTTCAGTAAAGATACAATGTGCTAAAATTTTCCTAAAAATGTG
Source organism: Cryptotis parvus (assembly GCA_021461705.1). NCBI lineage: Eukaryota > Metazoa > Chordata > Mammalia > Eulipotyphla > Soricidae > Cryptotis > Cryptotis parvus. The sequence continues at coordinate 20,343 of JAJIBD010037935.1, forward strand.
ATTTAGTTTCATCCTCATTCTGTGATATTTAATGCATAAGAATTTGTAAAATTTTGAGGGTTGAGGGTAACATAATTGTGTTTCTTTTTCTTTATTTCTTTTCTTTTTTTTTTTTTTTTGGGTCACACCCGGCAATGCTCAGGGGTTACTCCTGGCTCTGCACTCAGGAGTTACTCCTGGCAGTGCTCAGGGACCATATGGAATGTCAGGGATCTAACCTGAGATGGCTGCATGCAAGGCAAATGCCCTACCCTCTGGACTATCACCCCGGCCCCCATAATTGAGTTTCTTTAAAGACATTCTTTGAGCTATTACTCAGCTTTATTTACTTTTATTTTATGATAAATATTTATATTTAGTGTTATAAATTGAATATAGCAACATCTTAAATGATTCGATGCCATTAGCAAGCAAACACAAGTAAAAATCAACCGCCTCTTCTTTGAAAATTGTATAAAATAATTTCCTCAAATATGAATAGTGTATGTTGCTTAAGAACAAAAATTTATGTTCTATAGAAGTCTTTCCAAACTGTTACCATATAACTTCCTTCTTGGCACCCTGAAATATTCCAAGGGAGCCACGTGTGAAAACTGCTTTAAGAGAGACCAGCGATCAATGCTATCAAGTCAACTGGAATCTCAAGGACCACAGGAAAGAAACAATGTTTGAAACGGTATATTCTAATTGATGTATATAGTTTAGAATATTCAGTAAAATATCCAGTAAAATATTCATTTTTCACAATATTTTAGGTCTTGGTAAAAATAAAGCAAACTTTTCTGGCGTCATAGAGTCAATATTATAGTATACAAAAGAACTAGTAAATTGATTATTGTGTGTGTAACAATATCTGTACTAAATCAGAATAAAGATGATTTTAAATAGTTACAAGATAACTATTTAAGATTGCATAGCATAAGAAGGAATGAAAATAATAAATTTAGATTGAACAAAATGAATGAATGATATTGAAATGAAGAAGACTTGGAGTAAAACTGATTTGTAAAGCTGTACTTTAAGTTATGTCAATTTTGATGTGACTATTAATCATTATAACAAAATAAATTTGTGTATTTGGGCTTCAAATGAAACTCACCAGTAGTAAATTGAATTTAGAGCTATATTTGTAAATAGGAATTGAGAACTGCATATAAATAAGCAGGTGAATTGGTCCATAGATGCAGTCATTTAATATTAAGAGGAAAGAATGAAAAATAATCAAAAAGACTGAAAAATATTTGAAAGATTGGAAATTTTCAGAGTTTGGATTGTTGTAAGCCCAGAGAGAGATAAAATTATAGAATAAATGTTTTATGCTCAGGGGAGAAATACCTTAGAATTGCTATTTCAGAATAGATTCTCAGACAAAAGGGCACAAAATGTTGATTAGTGTGGGTTCAGGGAAAATGATAGCTAAGAAGGGAGGAAATAGAAATGTAAACAATCTTTTATGTTTGATCATTTTTAAAATAGTGGCCATCTCCAATAGAGCTAATGATGGTCCTGAGGCGAGGGCCAGAGTATGGCCAATCCTGCATTAATGAGGCTAGAGATCTACCCAAGGTTATGTGATAAACTGACAATACAGTGTTGTGTGGGTCCTGTAGGGCTTGAGGGCACAAGACCACACCAAGTTCACAAAACCTTGATAATATGTTAAAATTCTGTGGTAATTTAGTTCAGTAATATAACTAATTTTCTTTTTGATTTTGTTAATATTTTGGGTCTCGTCTGAGTTCAGGAGATATGGTAGTGTCAGGGATCTAAGCAGCATCAGTCTTATTCAAAGCATTTATTTATTTACTTACTTTTCAATTTGGAGACGTACCCAGAGTTAATCAAGGCTAACTCGTGTCTCTGTGCTCAGGGATCACCCTCGGAGGATATACCAGGTTGGAGAGGGGGCACATAAGCTACCCTGGATTAAACACAGTTTGACCATCTGGAAGGTCAATGCTTTAACTTCTTTTATCTATATCTCAGGCCTGACATAACTTTCTTAAATCTTCCTGATATAAAAATATAGCCACAAAGTGTTAATGAAATAAGCAGAAACAAGTTGATTGACATGGACTTAATTTTTTTTGAAAAGATCCATGAATCACATTTTTTAAAAATATTTTATTATACCACCATGAAATATACAATTACATAGATGTTTATGTCTGGGTTTTGGTGATGCATTATTTCAGCACCAATCTCTCCACCAGTGCCCATTTTCCACCACCAAAGTCCCCCATTCCCTCCCCTCTCCCATAGCCTGCCTCTATAGAAAGGTGTTTTTATTTCTTTTCTCTTTCTTGATCTCTCTCTTTCTCTCTTCATACTCTTACACACTGTGGATTGCAATACAGACAATTAGAGGTTATCATGTGTATCAATTGCCTGTATTCAATACTCAGTTCTAGGCTAGTATTATCCATTACAACAATTGTTAGCACGCTGTTCCATTCTGTGTCCCCCCAAACTCCGACATCCAGATGCTTGTGGATGATTCCATTTTTGGAAAAACCTCCAGATTCATGTTTTGTCTGAACTTGGATATTAGTATCATATTATATAAAGATAGATAGATAGATAGATAGATAGATAGATAGATAGATAGATAGATAGATAGATAGATAGATAGATAGATAGATAGATAGATAGATACTTATATATGTATCTATATCTATATCTATATATATGTCATGCACATAAATGCAGTCATTCTATAACTTTTTTTTCCCTTCTGGCTACTTTCACTCAACATGATCCTCTCCAAGTCCATCCATTTATAGGCAAATTTCATTACTTCATTTTCCTAACGGCTGCATAGTATTCCATTGTGTAGATGTACCAAAGTTTCTTTATCCAGTCATCAATTCTTGGGCACTATAGTTGTTTCCAGATTCTGACTGTTGTGAATAGTGATGCTATAAACATAAATGTGGGGATGGTGTTTCTGCTGTGTGTTTTTGGCTTCCCAGCGTATATTCCCAGGAGTGGTATGGCTGGGTGAAATGGGAGCTCAATTTCTAGTCTTTGGAGGAATGTCCATAATGTTTCCAAAAAAGCTCTATTAGTCGACATTCCCACCAACAATGGATGAGAGTCCCTTTTCCCCCACATCCATGCCAGCACTTGTTTTTGCACTACTGGATATGTACCTGCCTCTGTGGTGTGAGATGATATCTCATTGTTTTGATTTGCATCTCTCTGATGACAAATGATGATGAGCATGTTTTCATATGTTTTTGACCATTCGAATTTCTTCCTTGTTGAAGTTTCTGTTCATCTCTTCTCCCCATTTTTGATGGGCTTGACTGTTTTCCTCTTGTAAAGTTCTACCAGTGACTGCTATATCCCAGATATTAACCGCTTTTCAGTTGGATATTGAATGAATATTCTTTCCCATTCTGTAGACTGTTTTTGTACTTGGTCATTGTTTTTTTGAGGTGCAGAAACTTTTTAATTTCTTGTAGTCCCAATGATTATCCTTTCTTCGAGTTGTTTTGTTCCGTGGTGTTTCATCTCCGAAGGTGTCTTTAGCTTTAATGATGTGGAGGGTTTTTCCTATATTCTTTGTCATACTTTATTGATTCAGGTTGGACATTGAGACCTTTAATCCATTTTAATCTGATTTTTTGCATGGTGATAGACAGGAATAAATTCATTTTTTACATGTAGCTGCCCCGTTTTTACAGCACCATTTGTTGAAGAGGCATTCCTTATTCCATTTCACACATTTTGATTCTTCGTTGAAGATATAATGATCATCAGTTTGAGGCTGGTTGTCCAGGAAACACAACTCATAGGTCCACATGTCTCTTATTATTTCGATCCCAGGCTGTTTTAATTACTACTGCTTTGTAGTACAGTTTGTAGTTGTGAAAGGTGATACTTCCCATCTTCTTTTCCCGAAGGATTGCTTTAGCTATCTGTGGGGGTTTATTAATCCATACAAATTTCAAGAGATTTTGGTCAATTTCTTTGAAGAATGTCATGGGTATCCTTATAGGGATGTCATTGAATCTGTATAAAGCTCTAGGGAGCATTACCATTGTGACAACACTGATTCTCCCGATCCATGAGCAGGGGAAGTGTTTCCATTTCCTTTTGTCCTATTTATTTCTTGAAGTAATGTTTTATAGTTCTCTTTGTAGAGGTCCTTTACATTCTTTGTCAAACTGATTTATAGGTATTTGATTTTCTGTGTTACAATTGTGAATGGGGTCGTTTTCTTTATATCCATTTCTTCTCTTCTGTTATTTGTATACAGGAAAGCCACTGACTTTTGGGTATTGATTTTGTACCCTGCCACTCTACTATATGTTTTTATTGTTTCAAGAAGTTTTTTGGGTAGAAAATGTAGGGTTCTCTTGCTATAATATGTCATCTGCAAATAGTGACAGCTTGTCTTCTTCCTTGCCTATCTGGATAACCTTAATGTTCTTTTCTTCTCTGATTGCTATGGCAAGTATATCCAGTATTTATTTGAATAGAAGTAGTGAGAGTGGGAAACCTTGTCTCTTTCCTGATCTTATGGGGAAGGCTTTAATTCCCCCATTGAGAATGATACTCGCTGTGGGCTTTTGTTAGATGGCTTTGACTATATTGAGAAAGGTTCCTTCAATTCCCATTTTCTGGAGGGTTTTAATCATGAATGGGTGTTGGATCTTGTCAAATGCCTTCTCTGCGTCATAAGATAGGATCATATGGTTTTTATTTTTTCTCTTACGATTTGATGTATTATGTTGATTGACTGTGAATGTTGAAACATCCTTGTATTCCCGGGATGAATCCTACTTGGTCATGATGTATAATCTTTTTGATGAGACTTTGGATTCTATTTGCTAGTTTTTTATGATCTTATAATCAGTGTTCATCAGGAAGATTGGTCTGCAGTTTTCTTTCTTTGTTTTGTCTTTGCCCGCTTTGGGCACCAGTGTGGTATGTACCTATTAGGAAGTTGTTCGCGCGAGTTTCTGTTTCTTCTATTTCCTGGAAGAGCTTGAAATGGATTGGCAGTAGGACCTCCTTAAAGGTTTGGAAGAATTCACTAGTGAATCCTTCTAGACTTGGGTTTTTGTGTTTGGGCAGACTTTTAATTGCTGTTTCAATTTTCTCAATGGGGATAGGTTTATTAAGGTATTGGAGGTCTTCTTGTTTCAGCCATGTGAGGTTATAGGACTTCAGGAATTTATCCATTTCTTCTAGATTCTCATGTTTAATGGCATACATATTGTCAAAGTAATGTTGATGATATTTTGGATTTCTCTGGTTTTAGTTGTGAGGTCCAATTTTTATTTCTGATTTTGTTTATTCGGATTCTCGCTTTCCCTGTCCTTACAAGTATTTCAAGTGGTTTGTCGATCTTGTTCATTTTGCAAAGAATCATCTCTTGGTTTTATTAATCTTTTGGATTGTTTTCTTGGGTTTCCAGCTCACTGATTTACTCTCTAAGTTTAATTATTCCCTTTATTCTGCCTCGGTTTGGCTCCCTTTGTTGATCTTTTTCTAGTATTTTGAGCTATAAGTCAGGTTATTTATGTGGGCCCTTTCTTCTTTTCTGATGAATGCTTGCAGAGCTGTTAACTTTCCCCTTAAAACTGCTTTTGCTGTGTCCCACAAGTTCTGAGAGTTTGCGTATTCATTTTCATTTGTTTCCAAGAATCGTTGAATTTCCTCTTTGATTTCTTCTATGACCCACTTGTTGCTCAGCAGTGAGCTGTTCTGTTTTCGGTGTGTTTTGACACCCTGTTTCTGTGTGCGGTTAATTTCCATTTTCAGTGCATCATGGTCAGAGAAAACAGTTGACATAATTTCTACCTTTTTATTTTATTGAGGTATGCTTTGTGGCTCAGCATCTGATCTATCTTGGAGAATGTTCCATGTTCACTGGACAAAAATGTGTATTTAGCTTTTTTTGGGAAGAAACCCCCTACACATATATATGTATATATATTTACATATATACATATATATTTACATATATCCTTGATCACTTGACATACCATTATTCATCAAGCGGGATCCAGTAGTATTTCCATTTGACCCTATCATGTGCCAGTGTGGCGCAATGGCATCTGCTTGCTTCAGGAACACAAAGATCTTCGCTCAGGGTCTTGACAAAGAAGTCTGACCATATTGTAGGTACGCAGCCATGTGATCATTTGACATCCTGTGGGATCCAGTCGGCAATGGCTCTAGAATAGTGTTTGTTTCCAAATCACATAACATGTCTAGCCCATCTGATTTTCTATACCTTGGCAAACAAGACTGCGCCCCTGACTCTAGAACAGCAGCGGAGGTCGGATCTCAGGATTCCTTCTTTCACTTGAGTGATGAGTGATATTCCAAGCATAGCTCTTCCAATTCCTCTTTGGGAGACCTGAATAGCATTCTCATCCTGCTTTCTTAGGACCCAGGTCTCTGAGGCCTATGTTAATGCAGGGAGAATGGTGGAGTTGAAGAGATTTGCCCAGAGAGGAAGTTCTTTGTCCTTTTAGCTATTTCTTCGATGCTTTTGAAGACATTCCATGCCACTCTCTTCCTCCTGCGCAGCTCAGGTTTTAGGTTGTTCATCATGTTGACATCTCGACCTAGGTTCACATATATGCTGCATTCAGAGATGTTTGTTCCATTGAGAGTGAATGGGTGTTGGAGGACATGTTTAGCTAATCTGGGAGTTTTGTTGTTTTGCTCACTCCCAGCTTAATCTCATTTAAGCCAATGTTCATTCTAATGAGATCTCTCTTCTATGTAAACACTGCTAGAGGGTGTGGCAGTTACAGAAGTCACCTTGATTGAATAACTTCTGACTTACACATCTACTAAGACTTCTATGTTTTCTAGATTGGGCACAGCTCCTCTTTATACCCACTGCACCCAACGTGGGACAGTTAGAATTTACCAGGAGACTACCACCCTGGCTACGCTGAGACTAAAGGTAGACTATAGGAATGATCATACTAGTTTGCTCTAAGCAGGCGAGTATGACCCTTTCAGTACATGAGAGCAAGATACTCAGAATCACACTGGTGCAGATAATAATAAGGACCTTGTGGGTACCATCTAGATTACATGAAGCTCATGAAGTTAAGATGTATTACTTTATATCAGCCCCCTCTCTCTCCAGTGTTTTACATAAGAGATAATCTCAGGATTAGTCCTTGGTGTAACCTTTGTTTATACCTACAATAGGGTGTGGCACTACACTCTGTTTAGGGTTCTTTGTTGGCATGACAACCTCCCGATTGGGTTACTTTTGGTGTATATAAGGGGCTGACTTGAGGCCCCTTCATGCTTTTGCCTTTTGGTTCCTCAGCCTTCAGCTTTTTGGCTGCTGCGGCTTTTGCGCTTTGGCCTTTTTGCTCCTTCTGGGTAGGACTCAGCTCGGGTGACATCCTCTCTCTTTGGTGGGAGACTTAGGCTCTTTTGTATGGTCTAAGTTCGGACCAGAGCTAGAGTTTGTTCATTATATTGGATTACTGTGGAAGAGCTTTTGTACTATTAAAAGCCATTTTTGGAACTGCACCGGATTCGTGAGTTTTCATCTGTTCTCCCGGCGTCCTCGGAGGTAGAAGACAACCTCTGTCCTGACACTGTCGGGGACCCCGCAGCATTCCCCGGCAAATGGGGTCTCTGAAACTAGTTTATTTTTCATAAACATAGTTTTGCTGAGATTTAGCTGTAGACCTATCTTTCCACATTTTCGGTTGAAGTCGGCCAGCATTTGTGCCACTTAGCTAATGTTTGGTGTTATTAGAACGATGTCATCAGTGAAGCAGAGGTGGTGTAGTTGCCAACTGAGTATCTTCACTCCCTTTAATTCCCATTCTAATTGTTGCATGATGTTCTCGAGGGTGGCACTGAAGAGGTTTAGTGAAATGGTATCACCCTGCCGGACCTCTCTTTTAACATTGACGATCACTTCTTTGTACAATGGTGAAATTCTGGTGATAAATCGTAATACAGCTCACAAAGGGCCGTGCTGTATAGGGTTTGAATGCCCTGTTTGGCTAAGGCTTCGATGACTGCTTGAGTCTCCACAGAATCAAAGTCTTTCTTTAAGTCAATGAACTTGAGACAGAGTGGCATTTGAACTTCCTATAAACTTAATGAGCTGGTTACCAAGTGGATATGGTCGATTGTACTGAATCCTTTTCAGAAGCCAGCTTGCTCACATGGTTGCCTTCATCTAATATTCTGCCAATCCTGGTCAGGATGACTCAAGTGAACAGCTTGCAGATGACAAACAACAGGTAGATGGGGTGATTGATGCCAATGTTGTTGATGTCTCCCTTCTGAACAGTAGAACTGTTTTGCTTGTTTTCCAATGGGGAGGACACCTTGCATTCAGACAGGTAGAGTGTGAAGAGCCAAGCCAGTGTATTGATGAGTTCTGAAGGCAAATTCTTCAGGTGTTTGGGTCTTACTTTGTCTGAGCCTGGTGCTGTTCCCTTCTTTACTGACAAAATGGCATGTTGGATTTCAGAAGGGAGAAAGTTGGGAATGACGAATCCATCATGTGGAATTTGGTATGTGGGCAGGTGGGTGTGACAATCAAAGAGATCTGAGTAGAAGTCATGGATAATCTTCATCATTGCCTTTCTGGTAGATCTGATAGTACCATCAGGATGTTTGAGGGCAGTCATCTTAGTCTTATAGTTGGTGAAGGACAGGTGGGCATTGTGAATGCTTTTCCTGGCTTCTGCTGCATCTTCCAGTATTTCTGTCCTTCGCTCTTTGAGGTCTTCCTTTGTCGCTTCTCTGCACTGCTTTGCAAGCTGGATGTTAGCATTTGCTTACCTGAGGCTAGCGCCTTGCCACGTTGGTGAAGAAACTTGAGAGTTTTTGAAGACAGGCATCCTTTTATGGTTTTTTCTCTCTGGCATTCTTCGCACAATTATGGAGGTGCTGAACCAGCAGTTGTATTCTTCATCGATGTCATCAATGATGGTATCTTTCCATGTTGCCGCAGTGGTGCCAAAGAGTTCCCAGTTGGTGGTTGTTCTGGGTGTTCTCTTCTTAAACTTTGCAGTCTTTTCTCCCTATAGCGTGAATTAGAATTTGCATGAAGGAGACGGTGGTCCAATCCTGTTTGGAATTTTGGGACTGTTTTGGGTCAAGCAAAACTGTCAATTTAAGATGATGTGTTCAATTTCATTGTGGAACTGTCCACTGGGAGATTCCCCTGTCCAACGTTTTGATTTTTCCTTCTGGCACTGTGAGTTCCCATGAATGGTCTTGGTGGACATGATGAACTCATATAGTGTCTCACATTGTTCATTCCATTCTAGGCCATGGGTCCTGATGTGGAGTTCTTCGGCCCGATCTTCTCGGTCCTATCATGGCATTAAAATCACTGACTATGATCTTATAGAAGGTGTGACCCTTTTTTATAGAAATGATCCAGTTCCATGTAGTATTTCTCAGTTTCTTCTTCCTTGTATGTGGATGTTGGTGCGTAGACAACGATGTTTGAAACTGCTGGCATTGGACCACATCTCTTCAAGTGTAATCGTCCTGTTTTGTTAGGCATTCAAATGAATCAATGTTCATGGCCATGTTCATGTTGACAAGGACACCGACCCCATCAATGCCTTTTTTCATCGCATGCTCAGAGGGAAGAATTCTTCTCTGGTGTCAAAAAAATGGCATGATGCAATTGACACCTCCTCATCTCAGTTATACCAATGATGTCATACTTGATCTTTTGCGCTTGCACCATCAACTCCTCGATATATGATTCTGTTGCCAGTGTATGTGCATTGAAAGTACAGACAGTCATTTTAGTCTTTCTTCATTTTGGCAGCTTTGTGTGCCCTGAAATTTTATCAGGCCCTCCTTGTTCGTCCTTCTTAGTGCTGCCGTATTAAGGGCTCTTTCAGGGTCATGAAGATGAACATTTTTATCACTGGTTTTGGCATATTGAGTACCATTGGACAGCTTGCCAGGCTATGCCGTGCCGGCTGTATACTCTTAGTAGCTTGCTGGGCTAACCACTGCCACGAGTAACTCCTGAGTGAAGAGCCATGAGTAACCCCTGAGCATTGCTGAGTGTGATATCTTCTCCCCCTGACAAGCAGGTCATACCCTTCAGCTGCTCCACATAGCCGGAGGACACATGGCCTGTGCCCCGGTCATCCCACTGGTGGTCCTTGATGAGTGTGGCAGACATATGGCGGTAAACATGGTAAAGAAAGATGACTGCCAGGTGTCCGTAATCGTGGTCGCCCCACAGGCCAGGTTTAGGCCCTGCTGGAGTCGCAAGAGGAGTGGCTCCCGACCTCACTGTCGCAGCTCACAGCAGCTGTGCTGTGCTGCCTGCATGGTCAGTCCCGGGCCTGTGCCGGGAGGTCCCTCTATTGTCCGTGCCGTGCTATTGTCTGTGCTGCGTAACCGGAGCCCGCACAGTTGTTCCCGCAGCAATCTCTCTCTCTCTCTCTCTCTCTCTCTCTCTCTCTCTCCTTTCTCTCCATATATATATATATATATATATATATATATATCAACCAGTCCTCTTTCTTCCATTTCCTCCTTCAGTGCCAGTATTTCCTTGGTGAGTTTTAGTCTTGTTGATCTATCAAGAGTTTATAAAGCAGTGTTGAAGTCTCCAACTACTACTGTGTTACTGTCAATGTCTTCTTTGAAGTCTATTAGCAGTTGTTTTAGTATTTTGCTTGCCCCTCTTTAAATGCATATATGTTTAGGAGTGTATTTCCTCCTGGTATGCATATCCCTTAATTATTAAGAAATGGCCTTCCCTGTCCCTTCTAACCTTTTATAGCTTGAATTCTATGTTGTCAGCTACTACTATGGCCACACAAGCCTTTGTGGAGGAGTTGTTTGAATGGAAAATTGTCTTCCAGTCTTTGACTTTGAGTCTCTGTTTGCTCTGGTTATTCAGATGTGTATCTTGTAGGCAGCAGAATGTTGGATTCCTTTTTTTTAGTCCATTTTGCCACACTATGTCTCTTGACTGGTGTATTTAGGCCATTGACGCTGAGAGAGATTATTGTCATAGGATTTTGTGCCATAGTTTTAAATAAGTCTGTTACACTTTTAGGGTTTGTTTTGTCTTACAGGAGATCCTTCAGACCTTTTAAAGTTGGTTTTGAGTCTATGAAGGTCTTAAGCTGTTGCTTACCTGTGAAGTTATGTATTTTCCTTCATAACTGAATATGAGTTTGGCCAGGTAAAGAATTCTTGGTGAGGCCTTCATTTCATTGAGTCTTTTCACGATATCCCACCATTGTCTTTGGACTCCTAGTGTTTCCTGTGACAACTCTGCTGTAAATCTTAGGGATTTTCCTTTGTATGTGATTTGCTTCTTTGATCTTGCTGCTTTCAGTATTCTTTCTATGGTTCTTGTCATTTTGATTAGGATATGTTGGAGTATATTCTTATTAGGTTAACTTAGATGGTACCATTTGGGCCTCCTGAATCTGGGGACAAGCACTCTTAAGTTCTGGAAAATTCTCAATAATGATTACTTTGATTGTTGCATCTTCAGCAGGGTTTTCTTCTTGTCACTCTGAGACTCCAATGATCACTATGTTATTCCTTTTGGCTTCTTCTCAATTATCTCTTGTTGTCTATTCATTTATTGTGAGTCTTCTTTCTATCTTCTGCTGTTGCCAAGAAAGTCTCTGCACCTCATCTTCGAGCTCACTGATTCTGTTCTCAGTGGTTGTGAATCTGCTGCAAATGCCTTCCAGTGAGTTTTTCATTTCCCCACCTCATTTTTAATATGTTATTTCTGCTTGCATTTTCATTTCCATTTTCCTCATTTCTGCTTTCATGTCCTCTTGCATTTTATTGGCTCTGGGTTCAGTTGCTTTGAACTCCTTATGCATCCTTAACAGCTCCCTTGAAATTGCTTATCGGTGAGGATATACAGCTCATCATTATTACTTGGCTCATCTTGACAGGTGTCTTCGCTCACGGAGCTTGATGGAATTTTACATTGCTTCACAATTATAACCGATACAGGTTGCAACTTGACTGTATTTGTGTGGCTGGAGGAGAGCGGGTGGGGTCAGGGAGATGGTCATGGGGCAGTCAGTTGGGTCCGAGGAATGGCGAGGCTTTTGCAGTGCTCTAGGCTGCCAGCAAGCCCTTTGTTGTCTGGTTTATCCCATGTTCATAAATCACAGTTTTAAATGTAGCCTATTATCACTTCACTTTGCTGTTCTTCTCTAATTTATATTGTCTGGTTAAAGGGTGGTAAATATTAGATCTTTCTATGACTTTCTCAATTATTATGGTACTAGAAACCCAAATTCAGTTTTCATTATATTTAGATGGTAACTAAATATAAGACAAAATATAAACTAATAACAGTTGGACCTCATTGTTTTATGAATACTATGAATTATTCAGGAATTCAATGCTATAGATATTTCATAAATTAATTTCAGCCAAATAGTGCATATTTTATATGCACTACCAAGTTATCAACAGTGACTGTTACACAAGGATGCTATGAATGTAATTTTGCTTCAGATTCAGAGGATAGTAACTTTCATTCAATTTATTAGAATCATTGATTCCACATTCAAAAGGGCAAAGAAAGTAGTCTTTGTGACTAACTTATTTGATTTGGCTATTTTCCCATTACAATATATTCTGTTTATTGTAGATATTATATATTTCCCACTCCTGACAAGCTTCCAGTATATATTTCCACAATTTGGAATTTGTTAACTGAAAAATCTGCAGAACTCTTATAAAATGATCATTTATAGAACTCTATTATAATAATCACATAATATTAAATTGTTCAAAAAATCACATGCCCCCAAGAGGGTCAGACTTCTTCATGAAGACCCTAAAAGAACAGTTTGAGGCTGTTCATATTCCTGGAGCCAGCATATGCCATTGGGCTACACTGGCACATGACAGGGACAAATGGAAACGTTACTGGCACCCACTTGAGCAAATTGATGAATAACTGGATATCAAGTGATCAATATTAAATATCCATATTTTAGCTAAACAATGAAAAACTCACTTTTTATTATCTCTGGTTCTGTCCACAATAAATGACATTTTAATTATTAACAAAAAAAGAAGAGGTGATCTTTGTTTGGTCCCCAAAATCATTTCTTTGTACTACCTTCTTCTGAATTAAAATTCAAGGCAGTCAATTTAACAGAGACTACAGAAGCAAATGTTTGTGTTTCTTAGTGAAAACAAAACAATGTTTAATTTGATTTGGTGTGCTATTGACAAAGTTTTATTGCAGACTGAGTACTGTTTTCGTTCTACCTTTTTCCATATATGGTAAAGTTCCTCCCCACCTCTTTATCTCTATAAGTTGCAGAGGATAACACAGTATTTTCCCATTTATTGAGAACCTTTACACATTTTATGGGAGTAAACAAAGGGGCAAAGTTCTGATGATTTTATGAGAGAAAAATAATCATCCACTTTAAGACAGTACCTCAAATAACTCCTTAGTTCTATCTCCTAAGTACACCTCATTATATATGACTCTACTTAAAAGCACTTATTCATTTTTTGAACCCTTAGCTTTTCTGTGTGTGTGTGTGTGTGTAGGAACTTAAATTATGTGAGTTATCTCTATTATGTGAGTTATCTCTGTGGCTTTCTTGCTTCCTTGTACTTAATCAGACCTCTGCTGACCGTTATTCACCAGCATAAAGCTGAAACTTATCTATAGGTCTACTCAGCAAGCAGTAATAACCCCTTAGATCCATGTTCAGATGAAAAATTGGGTCTTCCTTTTAGTTCTGAGAACAAGTTGTGTGTTAGTAAAATTTATGTTAGTTTGTTCACTTACAAACTTATTTCTCATGTACACAACTGAAGTATGAAAGAATAAAGGGAATTATTTAGCATTTATAATCATTTTATTTGCATTGTTTTGAGTGCTTGTTAAAAATATGAAATACGGCTACTTATTACTGAATAGGTGGTTCTATCATGTATTAAACAAAGTGAAATAAAATAGAGGAAGTTAATATGTATTGCTTCACTCATGGGGAAGATAAAACCGCAGCGTATAGAAAGCAAAGCAAATATAAGTTCTTAGAGATAATGAACCCACTGAGAAAGGGACTAGAAAGTGGATGGAACAGCTTTAGGGCATCTGTTTTATAGGACTAGATAGAAAATAGACTCTGGTTTATCATAACATAGTATTTCCAGTTGCAGAAATATGATGCTATACACCTGAAAAACTTGTTTGTGGGTCATACCTTATAGTAACTAAGTTCTGTTCCCAGATAGTCTTCAGTGGTTATACCCACAGTGGCCAGGAGACCATATAGTATAGACCATATAGTGGGCAAAGCATGGGCATCTATATTCACAGCATTCACTTTAGCCTTCCTAGGTGACCCCTTGCCCTTAAACTTGAACAACTTATTGCAATAATACATTACATTTTTAGTTAAAATTTCACTATTATAGCTAAAAAGTTTATAATATAAGTGGAAATGAAGTAAAAATTGCAAATACACTAATCACCTTTTAGAGAACATCACTTGTCACTTGTACTTGTCTTCCCGTTGTTAATTGATTTGCTTGAGTGGGCACCAGTAATGTCTCCATTCATTGGGAATGAGGTCTATTATTGTTTCTATTCTTGGCATATTGAATACACCACAGGTAGCTTGCCAGGCTCTGCCATGGCTCTGGGTTCATCCCAGAGGACCCAGTCTTTTTCTATGTCATACCATCAACTATCCAGTGCCCAAAGGGCAGAGCCCTGGTGTAGACCAGCCTGTCTCCTGTCTGCCACCTGCCCATGCATCTGGACTCCACAGCCATACCTGCAACACCTCGAGGGGCACGTTTAGAGAAAATATAAGAATAAAACTAGAAAAGAAGAATCATGTGGTATGCACACGAGAGAGGGGGTGTTTAAACATTTGGTCTTTATGATTCAATCCACATTCAATCAGTCCTGATTCAATCCACAGCATTGAGTATGGTACCTAGAGCACTATCTGGAGTGATCCCTGAGTACATTGCCAATAGTAAGCCCTAAGAGAGATGAGTATGGCCTCCAAACCAACCACATTCCCTCAAAGGAAAGTAATGACCAAAATTACAGTGTCTTTACCATCTTCTAATTTTTTTAAAAAAATATATTTCTTTTTCAGGAATGTATGAATTTCCTCAACCAATATTTCTCCTACCAACAATTTTATCTGATAATGAACACCCAAAGAAAATAAAGTATTCAGGTTTGTGCTTGAAGTACATGTTCCATTGAGTTTTAATTCTAGGATATAATGATTTCAATTAAAAGTTCTACAAGGATCAGGAGATATCAGTGTGAAAGAAATATTTAGGCCACTTAGATACTCATCAAAGGGACACCAGTGTAGTTAGAAAATTGCAACTAAATTACCAATATTTCAGGAAAGCTCTCAAATGAAATGAATAAAGTATAAACTACAATATGGAAATTCACAATATATATCATTTTATAATTTAAGCACATTGCCTCCTTTTACATAAAATTCAAGCCATCCCTTTTTCTCCCAATGTGACTTACAAGAAAACAAATAGAAAAGAAAAAAAAGAAAAAGAAAACATTAGATAGATGGCTTCGTTGTCAAATGCATTTTAAGTATATTGAGCAGCTTCTGTGGGCTTAAAAATTAATTCTGGGTTAGCACTTAAAATTGATAATACCTTTTGGAGTGCATATACATTTGATGTAGAACAGTTTTTCTTCTGCCAATTTCCCAAGTGCAGAAGGGAGTTAAGCTAAATATAAAGCATCATTTACATATTGATTACGTATTGGTTGGGACATAAGAAATGCCATGCTGGATCAGACTCACAGTGAATTCAAGGACAAGTCCTCTTCATACAACTGAGTGATTCATTCAGCAAATACTTCATGTTCGTTGCAAAAGTCAGATAAAACTTAAGCACTAAAAAAAAAAAAGGAATAAAGAGTTTATAAGTTCATGGAACAAATACTTCAATGGCAATACTGAGGTAAAATATAAACCATGTTATTTTAATATTGATGTATGGCTATATGATGATACATATGTATATTACCATTTAAATGTGGAAGTCGCATAGCAATTTTAAAGGAAATGGTGATAGTGATTATGCTAATTCTTAGCATAGTAACTATAACCTGATTACTCATTGTGTAGGTAAATTTGTAAATTGGTTTGTTTTTAACCACAGAAATTAAATGATTGCCCCACTCCTAAAATGCAATTATTTTGTTAGCACATATTTATGCCATGTCTAATTGCATAACTTTAAAAATTTAAATCGAATTATTTATATAAGATGCTAAAGTAGCTCATGGTTTGCTACTATCTGTTGCAACTTTTTGGTTTTCAACTTAAATATATCTCCCATATTTTAAGTTAAGCGCATACATTGAAAGGCCAAACGTATTTTAAATAAATTTTCTAAATTTAATTAAAAAAACTAATTTACAAAGTTATTGATTGTTGAGTTTTAGGCATATAATGTCTCAACACCATTCCCACCACTACTGTCAGCCTCCCTCCACCAGTTTCCCAAACTCCATCTGCCCATGCCCTCCCCATGCCCTACCTGTCAGCTTGACAGACACATTACAAAGTTCCGGTAATTACAGCTTAGATTTCATGTTTTCAGTTTTGTTGATTCTGTGTTTTGGTTAAACAGCTATGCCATTCACCCATATTACCAGTATAACTAAAGCCCTGATACCTGTTCACCCATTGTTTCCTGTTCTCCTCTCTCCCCCAACCCCCATAATCCTTTCTGTCCTGTTCCTCTCTCTACATTGATATTATTTCTTTCTTAACTAAACTACATTTCCTCAAACCAAAAACAAGTGATATCATCTTGTTTGTCGTTCTTCTTCTGACTTCCCTTCATTCAACATGATATCTTCAACTTCCAGTAAGGTCGCAGCAAATGCATGATTTTATCATTCCTTTGCTGTTTAGTATTCTATTGTGTATGTTATCACATATTAATATTCTATTCAACAGTCATAGGATACATAGACTGAGTCTGTATCTTAGATATTGTACTGAAAGAAGAAATGAATAATGATATGTATATATCCTTTTGAGAGAGTGTTTTTAAGTGCTACAGTAGATGCTCCAAAATGGAATTGCTGGGTCTTATGAAAATTTAATTCTAAATTTACTCAGAACTCTACATACTATTTTTCACAGGAACTGTAACAGACAACATTTCCACCAGCAGTGGGAAAAGTTAGTTTTTCACCAGATGCCTGACAACACAGATTGTTCCTACAATTGTTGATATGTGCCACCCTTACTGGTGTCTGATGGTATCTTATTATTATCTTCATTTCATTTTTTTCTGACAAGAAGTTATGCTGAGGATTTTTTCATTTGCCAACTGTCCATCCTACTGTCTTCCTCTGAGAACTATCTATCCATTTCCTCTCCTCATTTTTTAGTATGAAATTAATTTCTATAATTCATCTATATGAGTGTTTTATATGTCCTGGATAGCAAACCCCAATCTAATGTTATTAAATGCAAATAAAGGGCAAATAACTTTATGATCCTATATAACTAGTTTTAGTTGTGAGATTTATAGTTTCTAAAAGTTTCCTTTATTTACATATGATGTTATAAATTTTAGCATCCAAGTTATATGAGTTGATGCTTTTCCCATCATTTTTCTGACAATTCAGTAATACTTATTATCATTGAACTTGAGCTTTCTGTGCCCTTGCTGATGGTACATCCTATGCTTAAATGCTCTTTTAATCATTTTGCTAAATTTTTTTCACATCACTCTAAATCCAGGTAAGTGGTTCACTCTTCCAGGTAATAACAAATTTTGCTTTCTATATCCCAGTGTTGGTGCAAAACTCATAAAAACTTTAGCACTTTACTTTATAATGAACAGTACTATTCTACTTAACAAATGAAATATTGACTCTCACAGGAAATTAATTTAATTTAATTTAATTTTTCCAAAGTCAACTAGGTGTTTAAGCTGTGAATTTTTATCAGGCCATCTGGCTATAAAGTGACTCTGATATTGCCTTTCAAACAAACTTAATTTCAGTTTTGGAATACATTTTTGTATACTCATATCCCCTACAGAACTTTAAGTTTCTAGAGGGGAAGAAATCTTTAAGCCTATCTTTTTTAATTCTGATATTCCTTTCAGTTTACATTCCATATGTGCTTATTTATAAAAAGACAAGTGGATGCATAATGTTTGTTACATTTCTAGGTAGCACATGTTGTTAAAATGATTTTTTTAAATATGTTACTTACATAAAATTAAAACAGTATCTCTCAATTCTGCATGGTATCCCTATTTAAATCTTGATTGGTGTTCCGTCTACTTCTTTATTCATTTCCTTCCTTTTGAAAAAAATGAAAAACTAATATAATGTAAATATTCTATTGTTTCCCATATAGTATTCCCATTATTTTGTCCTTTTCCTTTATTTAAAGCTGTTTTATATTCAGCACTATAAAAACACTATTTGATAATCAGTAGCTAGTCTTTACTTTTGATCTAATGGTAAATAATCACTTGATCACTTGATCACTTGAATTCCGTTATTCAACGATGTGCTAGAGCAGGCACCAGTAACATTTCCATTGAACCCTATCAGGTGCCAATGTAGCCCAATGACATCTGGTTGATTCAGGAATATGAAGAGCCTCAAACTGTTCCTTCAGGTCTTGACAAGGAAGTCTGACCATCTTATAGGTGGGCAGCCACATGATCATTTGACATCCGGTGGGATCCAGTCGGTAAAGGCTATAGTCCAGCGGTTGTCTCCAAATCGCATTACATGTCCAGCCCATCTGGTTTTCCAAGCCTTGGCAAACGAGACAGCAGCCCTGATTCTGGAATAGCGACGGAGGTCAGAACTCCGATTCCTTCTCTCACTTGAGTGAGGCATGATATTCCAAGCATAGCTCTTTCGATTCCTCTCTGGGAGGACCCGAATGGCATTCCTCATCCTGCTTTCGTAGGGCCCAGGTCACTGAGGCATATGTTAATGCAGGGAGAATGGTGGAGTCAAAGAGATGTGCCCAGAGCTGGAGGTTCTTTGTCCTTTTTAGCTATTTCTTCAATGCCTTTGAAGGCATTCTATGCCGCAGTCTTCCTCCTGCACAGCTCAGGTTTTAGATAGTTCATCATGTTGACTTCTCTACCTAGGTACACATAAATGCTGCATTCAGAGATGTTTGTTCCATTGAGAGTGAATGGGGCCTCTGGAACTAGTTCATTCTTCATGAACATAGTTTTCTTTAGATTCAGCTGTAGACCTATCTTTCCACATTCTCAGTGGAAGTCAGCCAGCATTTGTGCCGCTTGGCTAATGTTTGGTGTTATTAGAACGATGTCATCAGCGAAGGGGAGGTGGTGTAGTTGCTGACCATCTATCTTCACTCCCATTCCTTCCCATTCTAACTGTCGCAAGATGTTCTTGAGAGTGGCGCTGAAGAGTTTTGGTGAAATGGTATCACCCTGTTTAACCCCTCTTTTGACATCAATGACCACTTCTTTGTAGAATGGTGAGATCCTGGTGGTGAATCCGTAATACAGCTCACGAATCATCTTGATGTATTGGGTTTGAACACCCTGTTTGGCTAGGGCTTCGATGACTGCTTCAGTCTCCACAGATTCAAAGGCTTTCTGTAAATCAATGAACATGAGACAGAGCGGCATCTTGTACTCCCTACAAACCTCCATGGGCTTGGTTACCGTGTGGATGTGGTCGATTATGCTGAATCCTTTCCGGAAGCCAGCTTGCTCGCATGGTTGACCTTCATCTAGTGTTCTGCCAATCCTGTTCAGGATGACTAGTGTAAACAGCTTGTAGATGACGGACAACAGGCAGATGGGGCGATAATTGCCGATGTCATGAATGTCTACCTTCTTGAACAGTAGAACTGTCCTGCTGGTTTTCCATTGGGAGGGTACCTTGCATTTGGACAGGTAGCATAATAATAGATTTCTATAATTTTTCAAAAACTGATGCAAATTGAGTGATTTTATTCACCCCTACAAATTCAGTTATTTTTTCCATTAAGTCAGTGAAATACCAGATATTCTTGTTTTCCTTTGTTTTGTCTTTTCCCTCTATCTTTATCTCCTCATGACAAATTCTCCATCACCATCAAACAGCCTTTTCCCCTTTTTATCCTTTCTTTGCTCCTCTCCTATTATCTCTATTGAATCCTTTAAATCACATGCTCTCCCGAGCACAGATACCTAGAGAAATTTGTTAGGTGAACATACATACTCTCTTTCAGTGCTACTCTCAATTAATAGCCATGTCCCAAATGCAGAATGTGTTCTGGATTTCAGTTTTAGAATATCATCATCAGTATTTGAAGATTTTCACATAAGTAACTCTGAGTATGGCAAAACTTCCAACTTCCTTCCCCACAAAGTAGTCAATTGCATGAAAGAAGTAACAGGTACTATAAACTTTAAAGAGCTGGCCCTGATATGCTATTATTATCATTAAACTTTTTATACTTTATTTTATATTTTTGGAACATAAACTAAGCATTTGACACCTCATACTTAAGTTTTTGATTATGATAATATGTGATACATTTCTTTCCTTACCAACTTCATCAAAATTTGCTCTTATTTTCCCAGTTACATTTGCTATTAAGTGGAGATTACCATGGACTTAAATAAAGGCAGATGTTTCATAATAAAAACACTTAATTTATGTTATCTGAAAATGTATTGAATACATTTGGTGTAGACCAAAACCTTTGACATTAAGAATATGCTCTTAGTTCCCCTAATTCTGGTTTCTTTCTGATGAACTGAAAGTTAGGGAAACTCTGTGCCTCTTTCCAGTAATGCTCTTCATAGAATTCATTCAGACAATGATATCTGATATAGTATTAGTGTCTCCCTTGACAATTACCCTGATCTCAAGAGAAGAATTTCTTAGCACCATTTTATGACATCTAAAAAGTAGACTCTCTTGATTTTCTCTTTCAAATTATGTAAACAAAACTTGGCCCTTTTTAGACTACATTGTTACAAAGTCTGGGGACTAACTAGTAAACTGTTTCCATTACTTTCACTCCACAATGGAAAATGGGATTACCAGTATTTTCTGACTCAGAATGTCAGATTTCCTAACTTGAGATATTGAATGTCTCACCCTTTCCTGGAAATTATATTTCCACTCTTTCTTTTAGCAAACATTTACTGAAAACCTTCCCTTTGTGAATAAGGATATCAGGTCCTAGAAGAATTTCTAGTGAAAAGAAGTTCTAGTGAAGAAGTTCTAGTGAAAAAAGAAATTCTTGTCCTCAAAGTGATAGTATTCTATTTAGGTATGATAAACATACACATGAAAAAATACGTAAAAAGGAGATTCAGTTCTGATCTCTTGAAATTTTTCTTTTATTTGTATTAAAGTGAACCCATACAATTATTTAAATAATAAATTTCACATCACTTGATCACTTGACATCCCGTTATTCATCAATTTGCTTGAGCGGGTGCCAGTAACATTTCCATTTGACCCTATCACTTGCCAGTGTAGCCCAATGGCATCTGCATGCTCCAGGAATATGAAGAACCTCAAACCATTCATTCAGGGTCTTGACAAAGAAGTCTGACCATCTTGTAGGTGGGCAGGTGGCCACTTGATCTTTTGATGTCCCGTGGGATCCAGTCAGTAATGACTCTAGTTTAGCGGTTGTCTTCAAATCGCATTACATGTCCAACCCATCTGATTTTCGACACCTTGGCAAACGAGACAGAAATTCATGTTAGAAATATCTAATCTAGAGACATATTTTTATGAATGGAATTAATTTTATTTTGCATTCTCTAAAGTTCTGAATGTATTTTTTTTGGCTTTTTTTTGTTTTGGTCACACCCGGCGATGCTCAGGGGTTACTCCTGGCTCTGCACTCAGGAATTACTCCTGGAGGTGCTCAGGGGACCATATGGGATGCTGGGGATCAAACCTGGGCCAGCATGGGCCGGCCACGTGAAAGGCAAACGCCCTACCTGCTGGACCATCGCTCTGGCCTTCTCTGAATGTGTTCTTATTCAAAATATATCTAATGTTTTATGTTCCATATATAATACATTGGTGAGAGTTACAAAGGTATAGATGATAAAAGACAAAGACTGCTCAAATATTCCAAAATGAGTAGGAAGCTCTGAGAAATAAAAAAAGAAAAAATGTTGGGAAACAGAGAGCATGCAGAAGATAGGGTGGTGGTATAGGTAATCTAGAATGTATGCTAAATTTAAATATTGTTAGAAAATTATTATTTATTGATGTTATAAGAGTGATATGATCCAGGACTGTTATTGACTGTATGAGTGTAAGAGGGCAAATGATACAAAGAAGAATGTGTATCATGTTAAATGGCTTGAATGCTACTGAAGTTTTGTATATGAAGAAGTTTCAGGTTTTAAAGAGTTACTTATGAGGAATTCATATGGTCAGATAAGAAAGAAATGAGTGTGAAGAATGATTAGGGAATTCTTTTTAGAATCCCATATGAAACTTGAAGGTGTATGTGCTGAATATGGCAGCACAAAAAAAAAGAAAACCAGCTGCTCTTAAAGATCTTATATCAAATGCAAACATTAAATTGTATCCAGTGAATAACCCAAAGAGTTTTCAGTACTATTTCTTTTTCTACATTGTTTCTGTTGTCAACTGCAGTGAAAATGTACTAATTTTTATCCTTTAACCAGATCAAAGCAATCATTTATGCATTTTGCACTAATTGTTTAAATCCCCATCTCTTTGCCTGCCTGCCTTGTGCTAGATGGATAGGGCTTCTTGTAATGGGGCAGGTTTTGCTCCTTACCTGTCCCTCACCCACAGGCTCTCAGAAGCTGGAGAAATCTTATGCAACACAACCACACTCATCCTCAAGGTCCCAAATCCACAGCTGGATACAGCCGGATCCAAGAGAGAGGCCAAATTCAAGCCCAGGTATGCAAGACTTGGTGACCATGATGACGGTGGACCCCAAGGGGGACTTATGTGAAGCAGGAAGGAGAGAGAGATGGTTGCTTTCTCCCCCAGCCACCTCTGCCATCCGGGACACACTGGACAGGCTTAGGATTGATAAAGTCTGCGATGAGCCCTGCATGGCGTGGGCTTGAGCCCCAACAGCCCCACGAGATGGCCGTCAAGCCACATCTGATGTCTGCTTGATCTCTAGGCACTGGAGTTGATCCCCACCACCCGAGGTTTCTCCGGAGCCACGGACTCAGGCTGGAGTGAGGAATTGCTCTTTGGAGGAAAGGAAAGTCAGTCTTAGGCCTTACCCAGGGCTGCCTTAGGGTTCTTATATTCCAAGCAGAAAAGTAATTTTCAGGAGTTGACGAGCAGTGAAGTAAAATAGGTTTTATTAAGGAGGTTTTAGGAGCGGGGAGGGAGAGAAAAAAAAGAGAGAGTAACGCACTCAAGAGAGAACGCAGGGTACTCCAAAGATGGAGAGCAAGTAAGAGAGAGTACACATCTCAAGAAGGGTGATGCCTTCTTGAGATGGCATCTCAAGAACGTGCTTAGGCACCATTTTGCTCGGCCACAGGGGCTCAGGCAGCATGTGTGTCCATGCAGCATGTGCGCTGTCCTTTGGGCAGGACAGCTTTTATAGATTTCTCCCCAAGTTACTCCCATATGGGGCATCAACCTCGATTGCTAGGGCTGTTGCCAAGGGGTGTGGACTTTGGGAGTGGTCTTCTTTGACTGGAATGCTTTGCAGTCTTCTGTGAGCTGGGTCCTGGGCCCGGGAGACTGATTTATTTTCCTTGGGAGAGTTAATTATCTAAAGCCTTTAGAAGGGTCAGTGGCCTATGGGCTTCACACATTCCCTTTTGGGCTTCCCTTCCCCAGGATTTATTGTTGATAATGGTCTTGTCAAGTTTGTTTTTGGTTTTCAATCAGGTGTGGCTCTGGATCTCTTCTTTAGGAATTTTATTGCCATGTGGTGTCCCCCTGTCTGCCTGCCTACAACAACCACACCAAGCAGGATTTTTAGGGTGCTGTAGCTGGGGCTGCTTCCCCCCACTTGGGCTCTGTTGAGGGCCCTGGCCAGCATCCCCAGCAAAAATGAGGGAAGATCTAGATCTTGCTGGTTTTCATCCCTGCGGAAAAAGTAGAGGGGTGGACTTGGGAGAAACTGTGCCTTGCGCTGCTACTGCTGAGAAAGGAAAGAAAGAAAGAAAGAATGACACCCATGTAGCAGGGAGCTCTGGATAGCAGCACTCGCTTTACTGAACACAGTTTAAGCCTTTTATACAATAATATTTGGGCGGAGGGGGCACAAGAGCACATCACAGGGCATTTGCCAGCTCCTGGCAAATTGTAAGAGATAAACTATCTTTGGAACAAATGACAACCACAGATTTAGCATTTCCAAGGTAAGATTTGCAAGGTAACAATCATTGATTTACATAGCCCTGTCATCAGAGGTCAGAAGACCAGGCACATTCTGCCTCACCTAAGCTGGAATAAGCACAGATGTTCTGGGTGTAACCTTCTGAGCAGGGTCCATTTCTGGGTCATGCCCTTAGGGTCTTGTGGTGGGAAAATGCTTGACCCTAAGGCTAGCAGCTCAGAACCCAACAAGGCTCCCTCCACAAAGGCTTGGCTTCCAGGTCCAGTACTGCTGCTAAGGCTCTTGGTCTGACCAGACACCAGGTACTCAAGTGCAGGGCAGAATCTTTGTCTACCCACCCTGTGCTAGGGTGACACGCGTTCAGCAATAAGGGCAGATTTTGCTACTTGACTGCCACACCACCCCAGACTCTCAGAAGCCAGAAAACCTCATGCAACACAACCACAGTCATCCTCAAGGTCCGGACTCTGCAGGTGGACACAGCCCGTTCCTCATGGCAGGCAGGGTATATCTCAAAACCTGGTATACCACAAACGTGTGAAAGTCAGAGGTTAGGTAAGACAGAGAAGGGAACAGTGTTAATAATTGTCAAAAATGATAATAACAGCCGAGAACTGAGCATTGAATATAGGCAAAAAGATACACATGATAACCTCTAAATGTGTTGCAAACCACAATGTGTAAGAAAAGGAAGAGAGCAAGAGAGAGAGAGAGGATAGAGATAGAAAAAGAAAGAGATAAAAGAGATAAGGAATCTGCCATAGAGGCAGGCTAAGGGAGGGGAGAGGGAATTGGGGACATTGGTGGTGGGAAATGGGCGCTGGTGGAAGGATGTGTGCTGGAACACTGTATGACCGAAACTCAAACATGAATATTTTTGGATTTGTATATCTCACAGTGGTATAGTAAAATATTAATTAATTAAAAAATTTCCATCTCTAGTACTTTCTGTTCCACATCCACCTATAACTAAAAAATTCAGTATTTATTGCTTTTTTTGTATCCAGAAAAAATGTGAGACTGATTCAAAGAAACTTATAAGTGCAGCCCTACTCATGGAGCAATTCTATTCTGCTTAACTTCTCTTTTCCTTGTTAAATATCAACACTAGCCTTCTTTCACTATCTTAAATGGTCTCTGCTCTCTCGCTATAAGCTGTTACCTATGCTTAGAGAGAAACTTTTATACCACTGCAACCTTAGAATGTCTACTGTGCCCTTTTACTTCAACTCTATTATCATTAGTCTATCCATATTTCCTTTTGCATCAATTAAGTGAAACTTTCTGCATATAATCTCAGAAGAGAGGTAACTTATTTTCATGAAGCTAATTATATCTTTCTTTTGCTTTTTTCTTAATGCATTACTTGCCAAAGGAAAAATTGGCTACCTGAAACACAAGATACTATTACTTTTGTTCAAATCTAAATGCCAGCTCTTCACAATAGCCAAACCTGGGAAACAACCAGTATGCCCGAGAACTGATGACTGGATAAAGAAACTGTGGTACATCTACACGATGGAATACTATGCAGCTGTCAGAAAAAATGAAGTTATGAAATTTTGCTATAAATGGATGGAAATGGAAAGAATCATGTTGAGTGAAATTAGTCAGAAGGAAAGGGAGAGACATAGAATGACTGCATTTATTTGCATGGCATAAATATACTAGGTGATCTTACCAAAAGTGGAAATTACCACAAGCGGGTGGGAGTCAGGAGGTTGGTTTAGATAGAGAAAGGAACATGAGTGAATAAATGTCTAAAGTTCTGATGCTAACATAGAACTGAGCAATAAGGACAGACAAAAAATGCAAATGATGGCTTCTAAGTATACGTAGTGCAACCCACAATGTGTGGGAGAAGGAGGAGAGAGAGAGGGAGAGGAGAGGGAGATAAAGAACCTGCCATTTAGGCGGGATGTGGGGGCGGGGGGAATTGGGGACATTGGTGGTGGGAAATGGGCACTGGTGGAGGGCGGGTTCTGGAACACTGTGTGACCGAAACCCCAAGTGTGAACAACGTTGTAATTGTATATCTCACGGTGGTATAATAAAATGTTTAAAAAAAAAAAAAAAAAAAAAAAAAAATAAATGCCAGCTCTTAGTAAATATGTATTCTAACGTATTTAATATGAATATTTTACAGATTAATACAAATACTAAATATGCATTTAGTAATTATGTATTATGTACTATTTACTGAATTAATAAATCGATGTCACATTGATTTATGATGTATTTTCCATGAAATAAAAATAAAATATGCTAATCTATATGCTCAGTTACAATAACTCCTAAGCACAAAAAGATCTTCATAAAAGTTTCACTCATTTATTCCCATACACATTTTCTCATACATTTTATTCTCATGAAGCATATTTGATTCACTAAATCATCAATCACACAAAATATTTTGAGGCCCTGAGTCTTCAAGGACTGATAAACATCTATTTTTATTTCTATTTAATTTAAAGAAAATTGGAGTTGGACAATCCTGTTTTATTGATCAAGATGATGATTGGTATGGAAATAATTAAAAATCTGAAATCAATGCATATCTTCTTTTCAATACACTGTAAAATATATTATGGATCTGTGGTCTCTAATTTTGTGTATTTCAAGACCCTGTAGTGCTAGGCACCTGTTTCTATCACTCCTGTATTGTAAGGAATCCATTGACTTTCACATCTGAATAGTAGTCAAGTACAGAATAAAATAGTAAATAGAATAAGAATAAAATAGTAAAATAGTATGTGACTCAGAATTGTGCTATATATTGGTACAATTATTGAAATTTGATTTTATTGTACACTCAAAGTCTTTTAGCTATATTTCTATATTATTGTCATTTTTTAATTGTCAGATTTTCAGATGACTATATATGTATTATACTTTTAACTATCACTTGTAATACATGCATTGATTTAAAAATATCCAAGGATTGAATTGTGCTCAATTTCTGTCCTGGGAAGGAACATGTTTATCAATTTTATGTCTGTCATAAAACATGAATGATATTAAGAAAAAGAATTCGAACTTAAGTTCCTATGGGATATGACCCACTTTGAGTTTGCCAGCTCTATGCATTCATGCCAGTTAAGATAGTAGTGAAGGAAAAAAGCGAAAAATTTTAAAAGAGAAGACTAAGCCTGCAGAAAATATACAATACAGATATAAATTTGGAAAAGCTTTTCCAGTTTCTTTAGATATGTGAATAATTTTTATCTTTGATATAATGAGAAAAATGTTTATCTTAGTGTGCAATGTATTGCTCAAATTTTATAGAAGCCAGACTTTGTACATTTTAAAAAAATCAAGTAAGCACAGTGTGTGAGACTAATTTTTCAACTCTCTCAGACGGTCAAGAACTGGCATGAGACAAGCTGCTGCTGAAATTGGAGACAATTGAAAAGTAATTTAGGAGGAGGGAATGGATTTTGTGAGGCTTAAAGAATCAGTTTTGAAAGAGAAGAAAAATGGAAACATGCTTTAAGAAGATATTAAATCCACCTTGTAGTTGTTTTCTCTGACCTTATCTGCATTTTTAAATTTTCACAAGATGATTTTCTTGATTGCGGTATTTTCTTTTTTCTGAGGAAAGAATAATAAAAAAAATGCTTTTATTGCCCAAGAGATAGAATATGGGTAAATCTCTTACACTGAGCATGGTCAATCCCAGGTTGTGCTTGGGCACCACATAACAGTCTCTGAAAAGAATCAGCAGTGATCATTGAGCACAGACATAGGGCTGTCACTACCAGCTGTACCTAATTATTTCCCACACCTACCCCTAGAAGCTGTTCATCAAATCCAGTTTATCATTAAGACCCAGATAAAGAAACTTGATCAAGTTGCTGATAAGGTTCAGTTAAATTTTCTAAATTATACTTATTAATGTCTAGATGATAGAACCTAAGTAAAACAAATTCTAAGTGTGAAAGTTGTATAGGGTCAGAATAATAATGTAGTGGGTATTTGCTTTGTATGTGACTGACCCAAGTACCATCCTCAATATTCCATATGGTTCCCTGAATCTGCCAGAAGTAATTCCTGAGTTCAGAGCCAGGAGTATCTCTTAACTATTCCTAGAAGTCTCCCCAAACATGTATAAATAGACCTGATAATTTTAACTCAAAATAAGTTATGCGTGCAATGCACAATATTATTTTCACATCTTGAATTTTTTGATTTACAATAAATTATTAATTATCAAATTACATTGCAATATCTGCCTTATTCTTAAAAGTGTTCAAGATTAGAAGTTAGTGATGGCATTTCACCTATAAGAAATATTAAGCAGATATACTAAAATAGTATCTATTTTATGTTAGAAATGGTCTATTAATACATTATATAAAATTATACTATATATGTTTTTCTGATTATTTTAAATGTGTTGTTTTACATTGAGAACATAACGTCACCCAGTGACACTGAAGTAATTTTAAAACGGAGCTGTAAATTATAGCAAACAATATTACTTATTTTTAAACTCTTCAAACTAAAAAATGATTACTCAGTATCCCATTTCCAACTTTATCTTTCTCCTACTTTTGCATGTCATACTAATCTGTTTGTTGGGGTGGTTCATTAACTAGAACACAAAGGTTTTCATAAGTTCACATTTCTAAGTGTATTTACTGAAAATAATTTCAGCTACCTTCAGTTTAGCTCTTCCCTTCTTTTCAAGAAAAGTAAAACTGAAGTAATATGAGAGTGAGAATATTTGACTTCAAATTTTACCACCACCACTTGGCAAGGATATATACTGGGGTAACTAGCTCCACTCTTCTGGGAGTCAGTTTTCTCAGTTATAAAATGGGTGAGATAAATAACATAAGATAAAAGTTTGAGACATAAGAAGTTATTAATAAATATCATTGAGAAATATTATTATTGCATTATCATAATAATTTATCAATAAATATTAGTAATTAATAGTTGTATACATTGTGGGGTATAAATAAATGGAGATATGTTCCACTGGACAATGTAATAAATGATGGTCATAAGGGACTGAGTGAGGACTGATCTTTCCATGAAAGATGATGAATGAAATGATCCAGGTAGGAAATGTGATTTCAGTGGGGACTGAGACCTGAGAACTCCAGAAACACCTCAGGATTCCTATAAGGGACAGTTGAGACTCAGCTCAGTTCAGAATGAGACCACATGCCAACTAAATCTGAACTAATGTGCTTCCTTGTGTCTCCTTTCTGTTAAAGGTCAAGGGGAGCTGTGATGTTCTTGTCATAATGTTACACGTATCTCTGAGCTATGATTACAAAAGGCAGTGCAAGATTGATTACTTTAAGGCATCAAGAAATTGAGTAAAGTAAGGATTAAGCCCATTCAGGTATCAGGACACTAGGAAAGACAAAATGACTAGACTTTGTAATCAGGGCTTAAATGGATCAACAATTTACATAACAAATTGATCTGAATACTTCCAGTGAACCAGACAAAAACTTGATTTTTCACAAGGAACATGATTATGGGCATCAAATGTGCATACAAGGATATTTTAAATGAAGTAATTAATAACTAATATTTTGTTACTTTAACCCACACAATGAAACAAATAGCTCAATAGCTGTTTGTGGCATGCCTGGGCATTTCTTCCTGCCCTGATTGACATTCGAATGATATTATCTGCTTTATCCTCACTGCTTTATATTTTCCTCTTAAGCTCTTAAACCTATTTCATTATTCATAGTCTCAAAGAATCAAACATATGCACTACCTTAGAGTCTAATTACATTGCAATACATTTGTTGGAGATTTTCACTATATTTTTGGTCACAATTAATTGAAAAATATATTAGAGATGTGTTTTTAGTTCAGATTATGAGGACAGGTTATTAAATAGGCCATGAATTGAAATGATTATTGAAATGAACAAGACATTTCTTTTAGGAAAACAATGTAATAACATTACATTTAGATACTCTATAAAATTACTAAGTTTTTTAACTTTTTTTTGTTTTGGGTCACACCTGGTGATGCTCAGGATGACTTCTGGCTCTGTCGTAAGCAATTGCTGCTAGTTGTGCTCAGGTTCCATATGGGATGCTGGGGATGGAACCTGGGTCTGTCGCATGCGAGGCAAGCATCCTACCTGCTGTACTATTGCTCCATACCCCAAATTGCCAATTTTTATTCTCAACAAGATTTGACTTCTTAAGTCTATACTTCAGTGGAAGAAGTTCTTTAAGTTAAAAAAGCACCAGCAATTAATAGGATCTCCGTATTTCAGTCAGTAACAGGGTCATACTCTACCTACAGTTGAAGACAACATGAAATTTAGTATGCAAAATTATTGCACAAGATTAAAAAGTTCTTGGATTTGGAGCTATATTTTGTCTGTCTGAAACATGTGGAAACTGAAGGATCTGATCTTGGAGACATTATAGTGGAGTAAAATATTCATCTTGAAGGCAATTTAGTGTGATATGATCTAATTACTGGCATCCCATATAGTCCATTAGCCCATCCAGGATTAAAATACTTAAGTACTTTTTTTTTATTTATTGTTTGTTTGTTTTTGTTTTTTGGGTCACACCTGGTGATGGTCAGGATGAAATCTGGCTATGTTGTAAGTAATCACTGCTGGTTGTGCTCAGGGTTCCATACGGATAACGGGGATCAAACCTGGGTCAGCTGGGGATCGAAACAGACTTGAGTACTGCCAGGTGTGACTACAAAATAAAGTAAAACAACTGAAAAACATGTAGTAACTGAAACATGGAACGTTTAAGAACATTTCCAATATCAACAACTGAACAAGTTACAGAGTTTAACTAGGCCACAATATATACCCAGAATCCATATGATTATTCACTGTTAGTCTAGAAAATGGTTGACTTGTTTTAAGATTGTTTTTTAGATCTGCTTTGGAAATATACCTAATAAAAAGAAACACATGTTCTCCTTGATGAAAACTTTTCTTGAAGACTATTGCACTCTGTCTCTCTGTCTCTCTCTCTCAATAGTTTAAGAAGAAAAAGAACAAAAATAGAATATAAAAGGAAATAGTGTTGGTCATCTGGGCCAATAAGCTAAAGGAATTGCTGTCCTCTTTTTTATTCCTGTCCAGTTCAGCAGTTTCAGTCTCTAGGGCATGTTGTTGGTCTTAATCATAAATTGAAAATGAGAAGCAGAATAATTAAAGACCAAACCGCAATTATGAGCAAGATCTAAAGGGAGCAAAGCTAACATTGACTATAGGCCTTGAGCTTCCTATTAGTGCACTAGGATTAGCTATAAACAACCTTGTTAAACCCAATTAAGTAGTTCATCAGAAGGATTTTTCTTATTAGCACAGTCTGAATGACTCGACTTTTACAACTATGTTTCTTGTAATGCACAGGCATCTTCCTACTTTGACTTTGTCTTCTAAGATTTTTTTTAATTATCACAGTGCCATTTTAAAGTCTTTCTTGAAAGATACTGTTTGGCATGTAAAAGTGTTTGATGATATTCTTGGAAGTCTCTTCTGTTCCAAGGATAAGTAGAGGTATTTCAAAACATTATAAAATGTGGGAAAATGAAGTTTCCAATATAAAATTGCATAGTTTGGTCTATAGTGTAATAAAATATAGACACATAGATGCTCAACAAAAATATAATTCAAAGCCAGATGGTGATTCTTTGTTTAGAATCTCTTGCTTTGTATAAGACACAACACTGATGCTTTTTCTAAGTACAATGAATATTTCAGTGGGAATGATGTAGCCAAATTTACACAGTGTGCTACAGTGTTTTTTTTTTTTTACTTTTTCTAGGGTCACATTAATAAAATTATTTGAACTTTTTTCTCACTTATAAAACTAGAAAGAAATACTTTTTCAACATCTGTTGAAACAGATTGAGAAGCATTTTGGCAAATGGGTTATCACATGTTGCTATGGAGTAGCACTTATAATCATTTAGAATCAAAATTGAATTTGGAATTTCTAGACTGCTGCATGTTACACCTGTGATGAGTTTCACTGAATATTAGGTTTGGTTGTTATGAAAACTATGGCAAATATTTTCTTGCAAACTGGCAATGTTTTATATTCATTTGTGCAACTAATAGTTTTTTTTACCATAGTTGTTGTTTGTTAAATATATTTATCAATTTCATGCTTCCAGTAGAATTATCATGTGAATTTTTTCCCCTAGACTGTATGGTATATTGAATTTCAGTGCTTTATAAATTCACTGGATAGGGACTTGTGGCAAAATGTGAAGTATTTCTCCACATTGGCATTGGAAATAAATAAAAAAGATAACTATCAAGAAATATTAGACTTCCAACTCCATGCATTCAAACATGATGTAGTCAGTTATTATGATTTTGCATTAACACATAATCTTATGCTGAATTTTATTCATGAATCATACTTTTATCTGTGTGTGTGTTTAAACTTCCATATAGTAGTATGATATTTAACTGAACAAATGATACTGCTTGGTGCAGCGAGGACAGCCTTAGTGAACTAAAATTTTATAATAATCTAGCTTATTATCCTAATAATATTGAAAATATAACATCCTAAATATTCAATCTTCTTACTAATCAGTAAGTCTCAATACAGTCAAACTTCAAAAGCCTGAAAAAGTATTGTTCTGAGTATGTGCTGTTAGGCAGAGATTTTGTTAATTTACATATGTATTCATTTTTGTACATGCTAGATATTCTCTAAGATTAATGGTCCAACCTACTGAGTATCCATGCACTAATTTTATTTACAATACATAATTAATATTAATATAGCAGATGTATGTTAAGAGGAGGTTGAACATTTTAATCAATTGTTTGCCCAATAGCTATTGTTGTATGTATTATAATTCAACTAACTCAGGTGAAAGTTAAGGACTAATGCAAAGAAATTGAATAATTAGGAAAATGAGTTTTTTCTTTTGTAATATTTTTTAAATCTTTGTATGATTTATTTGCGTATTTTAAAAAATTTTGCTGTAAGATATTTGAGTCTGATGGATACACTGCAAGGAAATACTACTTTGAACTAATAACTAAAATTTTATACTAGATAATAGAAAAACTACTGTTTTAAACAGGAATTTCATGCAATGTAAAAGACATTACTTGCTACTAAATATATCAATCTAGTTATTGCTAAATTGGGCATTATTCAGCTTATCTCTAATTATAGAAATAGCACCTAAAG
Source organism: Cryptotis parvus (assembly GCA_021461705.1). Lineage (NCBI taxonomy): Eukaryota > Metazoa > Chordata > Mammalia > Eulipotyphla > Soricidae > Cryptotis > Cryptotis parvus. Next base: position 53,872 of record JAJIBD010037935.1, read on the forward strand.
CAAACTTTTGAATAAATATCTGCAATTATTGTTTATAAAGCACAATGTGGGAGTTTTTCCAGAGGGTAAAATATATTTTAAATAAGCTAATTTTTCCCCTGTAAAATTTATATAACCATAATATTTTCTAGTTCCAGTTCTAGGTCAGGGTTAATAAGTTTCTAAATCTTAGTTTCCCACACAGAATTTTCTGATTAGCAAAACTGGAGGAAGTATCTGTTTCTATTTTTTACCATGAGCCACAAGAAATCCTAATGTGGATAAATTTCAAAATTTAGACCTTATCCATAGCACTCTTTATTAAATAGTTGTTTATAAGTATTTTAGTGTAAACATAAATTATTTTTCTTTAAAATTATTGTACGCATGACATCAAGACCAAGTTATGTATAATGTTATCAGATAAAAGAACATCAGATATTAGCAAGCTGTCTCAGTCACAATTCTTTAGTGAGTGTTCTTTTAAACTTGCTTTAAACAAAAACTTATCTTAATTATGCTTACTATTCTAGTTGTTTGCTAGTGATAATCTTAGTGTTTCTGAAAATGCAAAAATAATCATGTTGATAGGCTTTTAAAGTAGAAACATTTTGTTACAGGTTGAGTTGTCTTTATGTAGAAGCCTAAACATTTTATTTTAGTTGGATCGGACTGACGCTCTTTTAAAGAAGAGGTAACTCAGCACAAGCTTTTCCTTGAGTTGTTCTGTGAATGCAATACATCAAATGATACTGAAATGACAAAAACTGATAAACACACCTTTTCCTTTTTTCAGAAGTAAAAAAATATATATTTACCAGTGAGCCAAAAATCTGTAAGTTAACTCAAAATGGACAGCATATTTTTATGTATTTTAAATAGCAATCTATACAATTATATCCCCAGTTATAACTGTCCCAACACCTTATACAACAGAGAGCAGAAAATACGCTCTCAGGTTATATTTTCAGAAATTGTTTCCATAAGTGTCCCATCACACACAAATGATTAAGAAAAGCAGGTATTTTCAGACTACAGTTCCAATTGGTCATTTCTACCTATCACACATTCTAGAAGTGATAACTGATTAATTCATGTAGTAATTCTTAGGGTATTATGTGAATGCATGGAGACATAAATGCCACATACATTTGTAAATTAAAAGAAGTAGAAATATATGCCAGATACCAGTAACAATTATAGACCTCATTCCCATGACCTGATGGAATGGTTTGAGGCTCTTTATGTTCCTGGAGCAAGCAGGTTCCCTTGGGCTCTACTTGCATGAGACAGGTCATATGGAGATGTTACTGGTGCCTGCTCGAGCAAATCGAAGATGAACAGGAGGACAGTGATACAGAAATATAGAAGTAGGGGCCAGAGCGATAGCCCAGTGGGTAGGGCGTTTGCCTTGCACGAGGCCGGCCTGTGCCGACCCAGGTTTGATCCCCGGCATCCCATATGGTCCCCCGAGCACGGCCAGGAGTAATTCCTGAGTGCATAGCCAGGAGTAAACCCTGAGCATTGTCGGGTGTGACCCAAAAAACATATATGTATATATATGTAGACAAATATATCACATGACAAGAAAGTTGATTCTTGCAGGACTACTAACCATTTAATATTTAAATTTCAATAGATATATGTAGAATCCACACAGTATTAACTTGTAGAATCATGATCAATGAAACAATGCCAAACTTATATTCTAGCCAAGAAAGCTATTATTTAATAAATTTAAAGAATATAGACTGTTAATGAGAAATTCAAATCTTTCTCCCTTTGAAAACTCTTTATCTTGATATTGTTAATTAAGTCAGACAATGCTTTCATCCAGCATTATCTCTAACCTCACTTATATGCTATTCATTATTCATAGTTTTGGTCTTGACTAGTGGATAATTATGGTCCAAGTCCTAATTCTGAAGTGTTCCTTAATCACTTCATTTTCTCTCTTATTAGCTGTGCATTACATAAGAGATCATTGAGTACCAATTCATTTTCCTTTGAAAGGTCAATTTTATCTAAAAATAACAAACTTCGTCCTGTTTGATTTTCTGGTGAGAGTACTGTAAGATCATCTAAAATTATTATTGAGATAATGCATATGTTTTCCAGGAATTTCTCTATGAGACAGAATTTTTTAGATATTTTGATGGTGAAAAAGCATCGCTATGGGCTGAATTAATACCCCATATTCTCACTCCCCATTGATATATAGACACCTTAAAGCTTCAATATGACAATCTGTGGAGATAACATTTTAGGAGATAATTAAAATTCAATTAAGATGATAGGATGGGGTCCTAAAAAAGGAAGAATCTGCGGCTTTATAGTATTTCAGACAAATCAGTTTAGTTACTATGTGGGTCCTTGAGAAATCACCTGTAAAATAGCACCCAAATATCCAACTGTTTAAGAAATTCTACTTATTTATTTCTCAGCATGGCAACGGTAGTTTGTGGTTGCGCAGAGTTCTGTGTCCTCTCATCCTATAGTTTTCTTGCTCATTTTATCCCTTAATGTTTTTTGTATGCAGCATCGCAGGGCACACTGGTGCCTGACTCTATTCCTTGAAATCAGTTTTCTCACTTGCTTGTCCCTAGCTATCCAGTATTTTCAATGTACCGTAATGGAATGAAGACCCTCACTGTCGCTTTGTGATGTGCCTCTACCCACAGCTCTATCAGTGGCTGGGGTTCTTCCAGCATCCTATCAAGGCCCAGTGACCCAATTATATTGGTCTCTTTGGCCTTTCTTTGTCCCCTGAATGTGTGAATGTAGTTCAGAATTGATGATTTTCTTGCTGTCTGACTGGTCATAGAGGAATGTCCCTTTTCTGCACCCCCTTTGATAGATGTATGGATTTATGGCACCCCTCACTCCACTTACATGTCTGCCATAATGTTAGATAGATTTCTTTGTCCTCATGCACTCATGCAACAAGAAACGTTGAATAGAGGACATAACAAGAAAGCAGCTGTTGACCAGTCAAGAAATATTCTCACCAGAATTAGAATTAGTGGACACCATTCTTTATAGCTGATGTTGAAACCAGAGTTTCTCAGCCTTTTTCCTAAGACAGATCCTTAAGACCTTTTTTATTTTCCTGCCCCTCATCTTTACCCCTATCTAACTGATAGGCATCTCCCTTAGTTCCTATCCTCGTGGAATAGCCTGAGGGTCAACAGGGGTCCACCTGGCTGTGTTAGAGAAAGGCTGGTATAAACCATCCGCTCTGTTATGAGAGCCTAAGTGGATTAAGACATGCTTATATTTCAGACTATTAAAATAAATTAAACTAAATGTATTAATTAAAAAACAGAAAACCTTAGCTATAAATCCCCTCTCCACCACCCTCCATACATAAAAAGTCGATTAGAAACTGCACCCTTTCCTCTTACCAGCATTCTTGGCCTAGAAATGGCAGACCAGTGCTGGAATTTCATTCTGTTATTAGCTGCCCTGAGAATGTAATAGTTTTATTTGAATTCACATGAAGTGTTATTATTACTGTATATGAAGAAAATATGCTTCAGATAATCTAGACACTATTAATGATACTTGTTAATAATCTTTGTCATATCCCACTTTACAATGAATGTGGTTGCTTGATACTGTAGAAAATGGAAATCTTCCAAAAAGCATAAACTATTTTCAGTTTTATAACCTACCACTTTCTCATATGTAATACAATTTAAGCAAAATCAGCATAGAAATGAACATAAGTTGAGTAATCAGATAAGAATATTTAAAACTATGGTTAGAACATTAGGATTTAAACCAATACTTAAATAGAAAAGTTACAGAGAAAATGTTGAATGTAAGAGAGCAAATAATTTGAAATTGGTGAATTATATTCTTTTTTATCCTCACAATCCATGCATGTGCTTTCTTTAATTAAACTGATTATTATTGGATATATAAGTTAAAAGTCAAAATTAGGGATTGGAGCGATAGTAGTGTGGGTGGGGCTTTTACCTTGAACATACTCAATTGGGAATGAGGTCTATAATTGTTACTAGTATTTGACATATCAAATATGACACAGGTAGCTTGGTAGGCTCTGCCGTGTGGGTGAGATACTCTTTGCAGTCACCTCTGATCTCCAGCATTTATTGATGAACCACGTGGCCACAAGTGGCCGTATGAGCCAGACTTGTGATCAGCTCTTCTGCTGGGTGGAGTTCTGACAAGAGGGGAAACCAGATGTGGAAAATGGTGGCCCCTCATGGTGTGGGGGTTCCTCTGGCTTCTTGCGAGGCTCTGCTGGGGTGGTGGGCCTGGGCTAGAACCCACCATCACTCCCTCGTGCCTTGTGATCAGCTGGGCACAGGGAGAGCTTGTAGAGCTCTGCCCCATGTATGTGAGTCTCATTATCGACCTCATTATAGACCTCATTCCCATGAACTGATGGAATGGTTTGAGACTCTTTAGCTTCCTGGAGCAAGAAGATGCCCTTGGGTTCTACTAGCATGTGACAGGACATATGGAGATGTTACTGGTGCCTGCTCTAGCAAATCAATGATGAACAGGAAGACAATTGATAAAAGTGATACCCAATTAGGATTATATCTCTGGCTTCCCATATGGTTCCCTGAGCAATGCCAGGAGTAATTCCTGATTGCAGAGCCAGGAATAACTCTTGAACCTTGCCAGTGTGAACCAAAAAAACAAACAAACAAACAGACAAAAAGGGCAAAATTAGATTGCTATCAAAGCTTAAATATTTGAGAGACAGTGTTCTTAGGATTACATAAAATGATAAGTGGATCTTATAAATCATGCATTCTTCACTTTTTATATTGAAAAATGGAAAGCTAAAGAAGATAAGTGATTTCCCTAATACAAATTATGAAGTAGATTTTGTTTCTTCATTTAGGAAAATAATATTATCTTCCTTTCATCAATTTATTTTTGTAGAAAAATGAAATATGCACTAAACTGAGGGACCATGAGATAGAGATTTTCATGTGATTTTGAAAAATAATATAATTCAACAAATTCACTTTTAAATTTCACAGGAAAGACATACTCTAATGTTTTTCCTATCATCCCACCAACTAGGAAAATGAACCAATTTCATGTATGTTATCAATAAATTAATTCCAAACAAAACCTTTAGAAAGAAATAAAAATTGTTTCAGTTTTATGAATTATTATAGAGTTTTACTTTTTCCATCTCAATTTTGTTGGAGAAAAATAGTTTTATAAATGTAACTCAACATACTTATAATGAATAAAGCTGGTCACTTTTTCTGCAAGTTGGTAGATCTTAAGCTATTCTCATTAACTAATATTTTCTAACTCATCTAGACTATAGCTTAAGTACTTACCTTACTAGATCATAAATAATTTATAGTATGCTTTCATACCTATTTCATGACAAAGAAAATGTCCAACTTTATCAGGTAAAGATTACTAGTGCTTCAACTTTATCAGGTAAAGATTACTAATACTTCAGATCAGTTGTACTATAATTTCAGAATGTATACCACTGGAAAAACCCAGCTAGATATAGGTTGCTGGACAGATCAACAAGTTCAGAACTCAATTCTCCTCTTTGTGCTTAGTGAAAGTAGAAGTACTTTTTTAGAGCCCTGCTCTGTACCTCTTTTTGGTATTTTCTATCTAGTTATGAACTAAGATGGAAAAACCCTGTAAGAAATTGTTACACCTGTTTATTCAATACATCTTTTACCTGGTGAGTGAAAATTACAGAAGTTGCAGATAGAAGACAATGGCTATTATTTATCTGATTTTTATAAGAACCAGGTCCTGTTATAGCCTAGATGTGTCCTACATACAATGTCATCAATGTCACATACCCCGTCCACGAGACCCATGCTTTTAATATGAAATAATTCAATGAAATGATTTCAGAACAGTTTTTCACTTAACCATAAACTATTCTGCAAAAAGTGGTGGGGTTCACTTTGAATGATAAATATCTATTAGGGGAAATGTACTTTAATTAAAATGTAATATATACCTTAAATTCCTGCCCCTTGAGGTGTTGCAGTTGTGGCTGCAGTGTCCAGATGCATGGGCAGGTGACAGACAGGAGACAGGCTTGTCTACACCCAGGGCTATCCCCATGGGCCCTAGATGGTTGATGGTCTGAAATAGAAAAGAATGGGTCCCCTTGGAAGAGCCCAGAGCCATAATAGAGCCTGGAAAGCTACCCTTGGTATATTCAATATGCTAAAAACAGTAGCAGTAATGGACCTCATTCCCAACGAATAGAATCATTACTGGTGCCCACTCAAGCAAATTGATGATCCGTGGGAAGTCACATGATCACTTGACATTCCATTATTCATCAATAAGCTCAAGAGGGTGCCAGTGACATTTCCATATGGCCCTATCATGTGCCAGTGTACCCAATGGCATCTGCTTGCTTCAGGAATACAAAGAACCTTAAACTGTTCCTTCAGGGTCTGGATGAAGAAGGTGGGTGCCATCCTGTAGGTGGGCGCCACGTGATCTTTTGACTTCCTGTGGGATCCAGTTGGTAACAGCTCTAGTCCAGCAGTTATCTCCATATCACATTATATGTCCAGTCTATCTGATTTGCGATGTTTTGACAAACAATACAGTGTTCCTGACTCTTGATCATCGATGAGTCGGAACTCCAGATTCTTTCTCTCACTTGAGTGAGGCGTGATATTCCAAGTATAGCTCTTTTGATTTTAATTCCTCTTTGGGAGACCAGAATAGCATTCTCATGCTTCATTCATAGGGCCTAGGTCTCTGAGGCATATGTTAATGCAGGGAGAATGTTAGAGCCGAAGAGGTAACACAAGTGATACAAGTGATATACCTTAACTTATGTTTGTGCTTCTCATTTATTTGTTTATTATATCTCCCTCAATATTTAAATGGGATGTCATTTTGTTATTGATCATTCTTCTCCAGTTTTATTAAGGTTACATTATTTAAATACTGAAAGATTGCTTATATGAAGTGAAGTTCTATGGCCGCACTCACCAGACTGCTGACTTCCTTTCACCAATGTCTTGGGATCCTTCCCAGTCTGTGCCCATGCTTTGGGAAAGCTTCATTTTGTGAAACTACATCTCCAGTTTTGTTTATAAATGAGATATTACTTAGATTTTTCTTAAAATTTATTCTTGGGTAATGTTCTTTTCATTGAGATTCTCTACTTTATATATAAATATCTAAATTTTTATTTGGGTAATTGGTTGAATTTTTTAATCAAAGCATGAACTTTAAGAGATCATTTGATCTTCCTATAGGAGTGTGACTCATTTAGATTACAAATTTTTATATTTAGTAATTAAAAATAATTTATTTTAATACATTATTATTAAATAAAAATAATCCAACCCCATCAAATGATGGGGGAGAAGAAATGAACAGAAACTTTCTCAAAGAAGAGATTAAAATGGTCAAGATGCATATAAAATTACTCTTCATAACTAATCATCAGGGAGATACAAATCAAACTGACAATGAAATATATTTCACCCCACAGAGACTGGCACACTTCTAAAAGGAGTGCCGACTTGTCCAGCCCTTTTGGAAAACAATATGGGCATTCCTCCGAAAGCTAGATATTGAGCTCCCATTTGATCCAGCAATAGCACTCCTGGGAATATACCCGAGAGACCGAAAAACACATAGCAGAAACACTATCTGTACTTCTTTATTCATCTCTGCCCTATTCACAATAGCTAGACTCTGGAAACAACCTAAATGCCTGAGAACAGAGGACTGGCTAAAGAAACTGTGGTTCATCTACACTATGGAATACTATGCGGCTGTCAGAAAAGATGAAATTATGAAATTTACCTGCAAATGGATGGACATGGAGACTATCATGCTGAGTGAAATTAGTCAGAAGGAAAAGGACAGATATAGAATGACTGCATTCATTAATAGGATATAAATAGATACCAGTGTTTTACTAAATATGGGAAATGGTAATGGCAGATTAAAACTCACCACTGAATATACACAAAGAGACTTAAGTGATAAACTCTAAGTATCTGCAGGGCTAGCCACAATGTGTAAAATAAGAGGGAGAGAGATGCAGAGACAGAGAGAGAGATAGAGAGAGAAAGAGAGGAAACTGGGGTACCTGCTATTAAGGCGGCCTGGGGGCGGGAGGGGAGGGGTACATTGTTGGTGGAAATGGGGCACTGGTGGAGGGATGGGTGCTGGAATACTGTATTACCAAGAACCAATTATGAACACCTTTGTAATTGTATGTTTCACGGTGGTATAATAAAAAAAAATTAATAAAAAAATAAAAGAACAAGAACAACCACTGTTTGGTTGGATGTAGGGAAAAAATGGACTCACATTAAGTGTTTGTGGGAATGCTAACTGCTTCAGTCTTTTTGGTAACATTATGGATATTCCTCCCCAAAGCAGAAATTGTACTCCCATTTAACCCAGCAATACTGCTTCTGGGAATATATCATGGGGACCCAAAAACACACAGCTAAAAGACCATTTGCAATTCAATGTTCTTTGAAGCACTACTCAAAATAGCCAGACTGGAAACAACCTGAGTGCTGAGAACATACTACTGGATGAAGAACGGAATATATTCTTATATACACACAATGGAATACTAGGAGAAATTAAGTAATGAAAGTTGCCTCTAAATAGGTGGAAATGAAAAGTATCTTACTGAGTAAAATGAATCAGAAGAAGAACAGATAAAGAAAGACCACATTCATTTGTGGTATATTAAAAAAAATAGTATAAGACTAATATCCATGGCCAGGGAAAACAAGGGCCAGAAAGACATGAAAATGGTTGGAATCTACCACATGTGTGTGGAGAGTGAAGGTTAGGAAAGATAAAGAAAGGGCAACTTTGATAATGAAATTTTAAAATAGTAACGATAGACTAGAACTAGATATTGAAAGTAAGTAAAGTAATATACATGATAACATTTCAGTGTCTATATTACAAAACATGAAGCACAAAATGTGAGAGGAGAAGTGAGAGAGAGAGAGAGAGAGAGAAAGGGAGTGAGGAAGAGAAGAAATGTTCCCTCCATAGAGTGGCAAAAGAGGGAGGGAAAGAGGTACATTAGTGTTGGAAAATGTGCACTGGTGGAGGGATATGTGTTAAGCATGTAATAACTAATACTTTTAATGTTTATGCTATTTAGAACATGCATAAGATTTGAAATTATGGTTTGGCTTCAGTACACTTTGAAACTCTCTCACATCAATTTTTAAAAATCTTCATTCAAACACCATGAATTACAAAATTTTTCATAAAACAGTTGTTTCAGATATTCACTATTTCATCATCAGTCCCACCACCCACGTTCTCTACTTGGCAAGCTGCTCCATTAGCAGACAATAATGATTTTACTTTATATTGCTTATTCAACATATATATTGCTATGATGGTGCTTCAGTATTGTAACAGCTGTGCTACAGGAGCTCCAAAATCTTTAATGGGGTGATAAAGATAGAGTTAAATTTTTATTTGTTCATGGGCTTTGGGGCATGTGGGTGAGTACTGGCCTTCTGATATTTGTGTGGAGGTAGCCCAATCCTGACTCTGCCAAAGCTTGGAGGTTTCAGTCACAAAACCTGTGTAACTCATTTTTTCATCATCGTAACTTTTGGGTAGAGCTGGCAGGAGCGGTGGAGTCCTGCCTTGAACAGGGTGTTGATTGTGAAGTGTGGAGGTTTTACGTTGCTGGGGCTCTGCTTGAATGGGCCAGTTTCAGACCTGTTCCTCCCAGGCTTGAACCAGTTGAGTCAGCGGGTGAGTGGGGGGCATCTCTTCTATCTCTTTTCGGATTTATACATGAGTCTATTACTGGTGCCTGCTCTAGCAAATAGATGATTAACGGGAAGATCGTGAACGTGATCGTGACATGAGTCTCTGGACCAAAGCTGGTGCTTTGGTCCTTGACGCTTGTTTATGGGATTCTGAAGAACGGCCAGTAAGTGAGCTTTTATGGTGGAGCCGCAGCTAGATTGAGTGTATGGTCACACATTCTTTGGAAGTTTAACTTCTTGGAAGACTTAGTCCTAGGTGGTTGGAGACAGGTCAGAGGCACTAAAGAGATTTTGTGTGATCAGGAAGCCATGGTGCATTTCCCAGAGGCTGGTGCATCCGCCTTGCCCATTCAGGCCAGCCCGCACCACTGCACTCCCTGGGCTGTCCCGAGGCCTGGTCTGGATTAGGACCAGAGCAGAACTGCTGCAATCCATTTTCTACCAGGGCATTTGGGTGGGTGGCTGGGGCCGCCAGACTACCTGCGCCCTTCCAGACCTATAGACAGTTGGTGTTCAGGGAAACCCTCCAGAATTGGACTGGTACAGGAAGTAAGGGGGTTTGCCCCACCAGCTGCAATTCTCCAGGAACCGGCATGCCTCCATAACTCAAATACCTCCATCGGCAGCAACGTTGGATTGAGCCCAAAATACCGTTCTCCTATTTATTATAAATCTCTCATTACACTTCATGCCAATGCTCACTCACTAGAAAAGGTTTTGGCTTTACTTCTTTCTCAAAGCACTGAAAGCTGCTGATTCTGAGTCAGTTCCAGCACTTACTGCTGCATTGCAGTAATCTTGTCTCTCCACTACCTCGTCTTATTGAGAGTCTGCTTAGAATGAAGGAGTTTAGTAATATAAGATTTAAATAAAATATTTTCTGTCCTTAGGGAGAATCAATTAAAAAACTGCTTACATGAAAATTGAAAACAAAATTCACATCAGAGGCATCTTACATCCAAATACTATCCTAAACTAAGCAGAATTAGAATTTTTTACTAGAAGGTCAAAGAAGTCTTTTGATTTTGAGCAATGCTTAGGTTGTTCTGTTTCTTTCATAAGAAAATCGTAAATGCTGCGAAATCTGTATTTGGAAACTGTTCATTTTTTTTTCTTGTCTACTGCTTCCAACTATTATTTGTAGAATAACTGTTTTTAGAAGTGTCCTTTTTATGTCTGTGGGTTTTCTGTTGTCTGACTAATGTCAGTTGTGTTTCAAAAAAGTAAGAATAAAAAAAATACTGCATGGTGTGAGAGTATCATCTATCTACTAGGCAGAAAGAAAGAAAGAAAGAAAGAAAGAAAAAGGAAGGAAGGAAGGAAGGAAGGAAGGAAGGAAGGAAGGAAGGAAGGAAGGAAGGAAGGAAGGAAGGAAGAAAGAAAACAGAGAGAGAGAAAAAAACAGAGAGAGAAAGAGAGAAAGACAGAGTGAAAGAAAGAGAGACAGAAAGGAAGAAAATAAGAGCATAAAGAGGGAGGCAAGGAGTGATCCTAAAATTGGTTTTTTATTCTTTTATATGCCTTTGTGAATTTTGATTTAAAGTTTGACTCCTATTTCCATACTTTGTGAAATAGGTAAAACTGATAAGGTATGGAGTATCAATGACTGAGAAGTTACTTTAAAAATTTATGTTATATTTTAAAGTATTCTGTAAACTATCATTTGTGTGACTGTAAATAGTGGAAGCCAGATCATTGTCATTATCATTCAGTCATTTAAAATTATAGGTTTAAAGGAAAAGAGAAATCTGTATAAAAATTGAGAACAAAAATGGAATGGCCAAAAGTTATAATCAAATGGTGCTGTACTTATGAATTTTCCATAAGACTATTCTCTGGTGGTGAAATAAATAGTTGGATAGAGATAAGAATCTACTTAAAAGATAATAGTGATCTTTAAAAAAATCGATGGCACACAAATGCTAAACTTAGTTTTTAAGTACAGTAATACAGAATAGATCCAGGTAATTATATATGGCTAAGATATTTCTATTAGGGGAAATGAATACATTGATAGATAGGCAGAGAGGCAATATTAGCATTTCTTTTATATTGTCTCAGTGGTTTTTGCAAAACCTGTCTGAGCATTGTTGGTGATTTAAAAAAAAATTTACTCAATTGCAACAAGCCAGACGACCCCCCCACTCCATGAGGACCTCTATCGGGAATGCCGCCGGGTCCCCGACAGTGTCAGGACAGAAGTTCTCTTCTACCTTTGAGGATGCCCGGAGAACAGATGAAAACTCACGAGTCCAGTGCAGTTAAAAAAAGGCTTTTAATAGTACAAAAGCTCTTCCACAGCACTCCAATATAATGAACAAACTCTAGCTCTGGTTCGAACTTATAACCATACAAGAGAGCCTAAGTCTCCCACCAAAGAGAGAGGATCTCACCCGAGCTGAGTCTTACCTAGAAGAAGGAGCAAAAGGCCAAAGAGCAAAAAGCCAAAAGCTGCAAGGCTGATGAGCCAAAAGCAGAAAGCTAAAAGGCCCAAAAGGCAAAAGTGAAGGGGCCTCAAGTCAGCCCCTTATATACACCAAAGTAATCCAACTGGGAGGGTCATGTCAACAAAAAACTCTAAACAGAGTGTAGTGCCACACCCTATTGCAGGTATAAACAAAGGTTATGCCAAGGACTAATCCCGAGATTATCTCTTATGTAAAACACTGGAGAGAGAGGGGGCTGATATAAAGTAATACATCTTAACTTCATGAGCTTCTTGTAATTTAGATGGTACCCACAAGGTCCTTCTTATTATTTTCTGCACCAGGGGTGATTCTGAGAATCTTGTTCTCGTGTACTTAAAGGGTCACACTCGCCTGCTTAGAGCAAACTAGTATGATCCTTCCTATACTCTTCCTATAGTCTCAGCATAGCCAGGGTGGTAGTTTACTGGTAAATTCTAACTGTCCCACGTTGGGTCCAGTGGGTATAAAGAGGAGCTGTATCCAATCTAGAAAACATAGAAGTCTTAGTAGATGTATAAGTCAGAAGTTATTCAATCAAGGTGACTTCTGTAACTGCCACAGCCTCTAGCAGTGTTTACATAGAAGAGAGGTCTCATTAAAATGAACCTTGGCTTAAATAAGATTAAGCTGGGAGTGGGCAAAACAACAAAACTCCCAGGTTAGCTAAACCTGTCCTCCAACAGACCTCCATTTTCCGCATCCAGACTTCTCTTTTCGTCAAAACTCCACCCAGCAGACCAGCCTATCACAGCCCAGCTTGCATGGCCGCTTGCGGCCCTGTGGTTCATAAATAAACGCTGGATTTTGAGATGACTACAAGAGTTTGCTACCCGCAGGGCAGAGCCTGGCAAGCTACCCATGTTGTATTTGATATGCCAAATACCAGTAACAATTATAGACCTCATTCCAGAATGGATTGAGGCTCTTTATGTTCCTGGAGCAAGCAGAAGCCCTTGGGCTCTTCTAGCATGAGACAGGACATATGGAGATGTTACTGGGGCCCGCTAGAGCAAATTGATGATGAACAGGAAGACAGTGATACAGTGATATTTTAAAAAAATCTTATTTGATATTTTTATCCAGTTTTTATTTTAGATGGATTAGATACTATGATCATGGTTATTATTTTAGAATGGAGAAAATTCAATGTTTTGGGAAATAACAAACTTACGTTATTTATATAGGCATCACTGACAACATAAATACTATTTATCCTTAAACTTAGCCAAAATGTTTTATTATGTTAGACTATACGTAACTGCAACTAATGCAGTATAATATTTTATTTTTGCATTAAATATCTTTTGTCCATTTCCTTTTATTCTACCTGGCATCCCGTATGGTCCCATATGGTCCCCTGAGCACCACCAGGAATAATTCAGTTAGATGTAATACCTGAGCATCACTGGACATGACCTCCAAAATGAAAAAAAATAATAGAAAACTGTAGGGGAAATTTAGGCTGGGGTCCCTGACAGTGTCAGGGCAGAAGTTCTTTTCTACCTCCGAGGACGCCGGGGGAACAGATGAAAACTCATCAGTCTGGCGCAGCTCCAAAAAGGCTTTAATAGTACAAAAGTTCTTCCACAGCACTCCAATATAATGAGCAAACTCTAGCTCTGGTCTGAACTTAGACCATACAAAAGAGCCTAAGTCTCCTACCAAAGAGGGAGGATCTCACCTGAGATGAGTCCTACCCAGAAGAAGGAGCAAAAGGCCAAAGAGCAAAAAGCCAAAAGCTGAAAGCTAAGGAGCCAAAAGCCGAAAGCAAAAAGTCTGAAGGGGCCTCAAGTCAGTCCCCTTATGTATACCAAAGTAATCCAGGGAGGGTCAACAAAGAACTCTAAACAGAGTGTAGTGCCACACCCTATTGCAGGTATAAACAAAGGTTTATACCAAGGACTAATCAGGAGATTATCTCTTATGTAAAACACTGGAAAGAGAGAGGGGGCTGATATAAAGTAATTCATCTTAATTTCATGAGCTTCATGTAATCTAGAGGGTACCCACAAGGTCCTTCTTATTATTATCTGCACCAGGGTGATTCTAAGTATCTTGTTCTCATGTACTGAAAGGGTCACACTCGCCTGCTTAGAGCAAACTAGTATGATCCTTCCTATAGTCTTCCTATAGTCTCAGCGTAGCCAGGGTGGTAGTCTCCTGGTAAATTCTAACTGTCCCACGGTGGGTGTAGTGGGTATAAAGAGGAGCTGTGCCCAATCTAGAAAACATAGAAGTCTTAGTAGATGTATAAGTCAGAAGTTATTCAATCAAGGTGACTACTGTAACTGCCACAGCCTCTAGCAGTGTTTACATAGAAGAGAGGTCTCATTAGAATGAACCTTGGCTTAAATAGATTAAACTCAGAGTGGGGAAAACAACAAAGCTCCCAGATTAGCTAGATCTGTCTTCCAACAGAAAACAAACGCATAAATATGTTAGTTAATAAAAATCAAAATTATTTAACAGAGAAAACAACATCTGTGTAGAGAGAAACCTAAAAGACACAGAAAATATCTGAAAAAGGGGTTACATAATTAAAATATCATTGTACTCATGAGATGTTATCATTAAAAATGTTGTAAATTCTAGTGCTTAAAATAAAACATTTTAAAAGAGAAAATAAATTTAAAAAAAATGAACAAGTCCTTATTCTTCTGAAACTCGTGGTTCTTATGCTTTTAAAACATCTGGTATAAGGAAGCTGATAATACACTGGTTAAAAAAAAACTAAACAACCAAATAAGATGAAGACACTTTTGTGATAGAGAAGGTCAGAATAAACTTGTTTTGATGGGATGGTGACAGAAAACATGAGTTGATAAGTCATGCTAGGGATTAAAATGCTGAAGAAATATTTTTTGTAAACAAACAATAGCTATTCATTCCCAGATCTGACAGCTATGGGAACTACCACTTGGTCCCCAAACTGCTGAAACAATTCTTCCACATCATCTTCAAAGTAGTGAGGGAGAGGTGATTAATCTATCTCAAATAGCACATAATCTCCCTACCTTTTATGATATTTTCATATATTTTTAAATGCTTGTTAATTTTTGTGAGAATTTGTTTATTTTTCAGATAGTTTAATGAGTCCTTTACCTAAATTTCTTCAGATTAAAACATCCTTTAACAGAAGCTATACCCCCTATAAGTCCATCATAGTAAACTTGTCAGTTTTAATCTTGAGCCAAAAACTCAATGCTTAAAAAAAGCTTCCTCAAATCGAGTTTACCTTTCTTATATAGCAGCAGTAAATACACATTATTCTCCAATATTTACTTCAGTATATAGAAATTGAGGAGACTGTGCCACAAAATAATTATACCAGACTAATCTATTAGCAAGTAATTTTCAATAGTTATTCTCATGTTATTATTCATGAGGCAAAGATTATAATACTTTCAATTTCAGTGGTTTTATAATGCTACTCAGTTTCACAATTATTTTTAAATTACCTGAGCTACTATTTATATATATGCATGCATATATATATACATATATAGCACATATATGTATATATTATAACACATATATGTATATTTATATATATAGCCATTTAGTACTATATAAGTATATAATACTAAAATGTAGCAATTTCAACTGAGTATAGCAGAAAATTTCTATATATGGCAAAATCATTTAAAGTAATGTAAAAATGCTCAAAATAATATACTTATCTGACCATCATTTGGTTAAATGTGCTGAATTTCACTTTCTTTCATCAGTGTTATATATTGGTTAATTATTTATAATTTCCCACTGAAAATCGTGATTAAGTCATTTTATCAAACTCCATTTCTATAGAGGCCAATATACAATTAATAGTGTTCAGTGATGAATAAATCCATTTTGTTTTCCTTTGAGCCCTATCAGCTCAGTGGCTGAAATTAAAAAGAAGCAGAATAGCACTTACTGATTGTGAAACACAAATTTAACTATCCCCTTAATATGAAATGTGCGTTCCAATATGATTATGTTGTAATAAATCAAATTCTATGTTTCATAATCATGAGACATGATTGTGGGAAGTTTTCATGTGTTTTCCTAATGGAAAGATATTATTTCACTGCAAGATTTTACTTATATAGAGTTTTTTAAAATCAAATAAAAATATGATGAAAACTACAATTAGAATCTAATATCAACAAAGACAAAATGGTGTTTATGAGAGGGGAAAGTGGGCTGAAAGGAATAGGTAGTTTCTGGGTTAATTTGACATTTTTGAATTTATGAATATTATGTAGTATTATAAACTAAGTAGTTGCACATTAGTTTTAAGAAATTGAATAACTTGAGAAACAAGTTCTAGACCAGTAATTCTAATGATGAGATAAGTAAGCTTGAACATCAATGTAGGCTTAGGAGTGAAATGTTAATACAATTAGGAAAGACATGGCATTATAGTGAGTAGATCATGCTAGACATTCATGACATGCAAATTAAACATAATTAGCCAAATCCTTCAAACCAAGTGTAAGATGAAGGTTTTCATGCAAGAAAAAGTTATTTGTAGAGCAGATAGTAGTAGTTTAACAGTGGAGCTTTCTTAATAGGATATTTGAATTATTAGGTAAGCTAGTAAAGCAACAGAAAGATATACTTCTCTGAAGTATATCCCAATATTTTGAAACTTTAACACCATGCCTGATGTGTATGTGTAGAGCTAGAGAGAAAGGATATCTCATTACACCACGAGCATGAATGAGTAGGATTAGATCTTATGCATACTTTTAAAGCATATTAGAATATCATGATTAGGTAAAAATTTGATTTTAAAATATAAGTGAATAAATAAATACATTTTGTAGAGTATAAATATTTCCAATAAACATAGACAAGTTCTAGACTTATGTTTGTAACTTTAATATTGGTTTATTTAATTAACTTTTGATAAGACTGGTTAAAAATGTTCATAGCAGTTATTGACCTATATGGTCTATACATCTATCTTCACTCCCATTCCTTCCCATTCTAATTGTCTCATGATGTTCTCGAGGGTGGCACTGAAGAGTTTTGGTGAGATGGTATCACCCTGTCGAACCCCTCTTTTGACATCAATGATCACTTCTTTGTAGAATGGTGAGATCCTGTGGTGAATCCGTAATACAGCTCACGAAGGAACTTGATGTATTGGGTTTGAACACCCTGTTTGACTAGGGCTTCGATGACTGCTTCAGTCTGCACAGAATCAAAGGCTTTCTGTAAATCAACGAACGTGAGACAGAGCGGCATCTTGTACTCCCTACAAACCTCAATGAGCTTGGTTACTGTGTGGATATGGTCAATTGTGCTGAATCCTTTCCGAAACCTGCTTGCTAGCATGGTTGTCCTTCATCTAGTGTTCTGCAAATCCTGTTCAGGATGACTCGTGTAAACAGCTTGTAGATGACAGACAACAGGCAGATGGGGCAATAGTTGCCGATGTCGTGAATGTCTCCCTTCTTGAACAGTAGAACTGTCCTGCTGGTTTTCCATTGGGAGGACACCTTGCATTCGGACAGGTAGCGTGTGAAGAGCCGAGCTAGTGTATTGATGAGTACTGACGGCAGATTATTCAGGTGTTCGGATCTGACTTTGTCTGGGCCTGGTGCTGTTCCCTTCTTTACCGATGAGATGGCATGTCAGATTTCAGAAGGGAGAACGTTGGGAATGACATATCCATCCTGTGGAATTTGGTATGTGGGCAGGTGGATGTGGCTATCAAAGAGATTTGAGTAGAAGTCCTGGATAATCTTCTCCATTGCCTTTCTGGAAGATGTGATAGATCCATCAGGGCGTCGGAGGGCAGTCATCTTGGTCTTATAGTTGGCGAAGGACAGGCAGGCAATGCGAATACTTTTCCGGCTTCTGCTGCATCTTCCAGTATTTCTGCTCTTCTGTCTTTGAGGTCTGCTTTTATAGCTTCTCCGCACCGTTTAGCAAGCTTGGACGTTAGCATTTGGTCTCCTGAGGCTCTCGCCTTGCCACGTTGGCGAATGAGCTCAAGAGTTTCTGAAGACAAGCCGCCCTTTTGTGTCTTTCTCTCTCGGCATTCTTCGCACAATCATGGAGGTGCTGAACCAGTCGGTTGTATTCTTCATCGATGTCATCAATGATGGTATCTTCCCCATGTTGCCGCAATGGTGCCAAAGAGTTCCCAGTTGGTGGTCGTTCTGGGAGTTCGCTCTGGGAGTTCTCTTCTTAATCTTTGCAGCTTTTTCTCCCGTTGCGGGGTAGAATTTTGCACGAAGGAGACATTGGTCCGATCCTGTCTGGAATTTGGGGACGACAGCAACATCAGTCAGACAAAAACCGTTGATTGAAGATGATGTGGTCAATTTCATTGTGGAACTGTCCACCAGGAGATTCCCATGTCCAACGTTTCGCTTCAGCCTTCTGAAACTGTGAGTTCCCATGAATAGTCTTGGTGGACATGATGAACTCAGATAGTCTCTCACCCTGTTCATTCCATTCTAGGCCATGGGTCCCGATGTGGAGTTCTTCAGCCGATCTTCTCGGTCCTATCTTGGCATTAAAATCACCGACTATGATCTTGTAGAAGGTGTGATCTTTTTTTATAGAACTCCTCCAATTCCATGTAGAATTTCTCAATTTCATCTTCTTTGTATGTGGATGTTGGTGCATAGACAATGAAGATAGAAATTGCTGGCAGTGGGCCACATCTCCTCAAGTGCAATCATCCTATTCGGTTTGTTAGGCATTCAAATGAGTCATAGATGGTCGGCAACTACACCACCTCCGCTCGCTGATGACATCATTCTAATAACACCAAACATTAGCCAAGCGGCTCAAATGCTGACTGACTTTAACCGAGAATGTGGAAAGGTAGGTCTACAGCTGAATCTGAAGAAAACTATGTTCATGAGAAATGAACTAGTTCCTGAGGCCCCATTCACTCTCAATGGAACAAACATCTCTGAATGCACCAGTTATGTGTACCTAGGTCGAGAAGTCAACATGATGATTGACCTAAAACCTGAGCTGCGCAGGGAGGAAGAGAGCATCATGGAATGCCTTCAAAGGCATTGAAGAAATAGCTAAAAGGACAAAGAACCTCCGGCTCTGGGCACATCTCTTTGACTCCACCGTTCTCCCTGCATTAACATACGCCTCAGAGACCTGGGCCCTACGAAAGCAGGATGAGAATTCTATTCGGTCTCCCAGAGAGGCATCGAAAGAGCTATGCTTGGAATATCACGCCTCACTCAAGTGAGTGAAGGAATCCGGAGTTTTGACCTCCGTCGCTATTCCAGAATCAGGGATGTTGTCTCGTTTGCCAAGGCATCGAAAATCAGATGGGCTGGACATGTAATGCGATTTGGAGACAACCACTGGACTAGAGCTGTTACCTAGTGGATCCCACGGGATGTCAAAAGATCACGTGGCCGCCCACCTACAAGATGGTCAGACTTCCTTGTTAAGACCCTGAAGGAACGGTTTGAGGCTCTTCATATTCCTGAATCAACCAGATGCCATTGGGCTACATTGGCAAGTGATAGTGTCCAATGGAAATGTTACTGGCGCCCGCTCCAGCAAATCGATGAATAACGGGATTCAAGTGATCAAGTGATGGTCTATACATGATGATTATCCTCTGCTTTCTCATTTGATTAAAAAATATAATTATTTATTTCAAATCACAAGAACTTTCTTCATAAAAAGAACATTAAATGATGGTGCTGTAAAGATAGTTCAGCACATAAGGTGTTTGCCTTGCACACAGTCAACCTAGGCATTCAATATGTTCAAGACCCACCAGGACTGCAGATACAGCAATTAGCCTTGAGTCCCACTACTGTTGCACAAAAAAAATGTGGTGACCTGTTTCTTTTGCCTCAAATTTGTAATTCGTGTCAGTTAAAATAAAGTCATTAGTATATGGCAAGTGCTGGTATTAGGTTATATAAATCAATTCATTTTATCTTTAAAAGTCTACAGTGATAGACTAAATACAACAATCAAAATTTTAATAATGGACACATAAAAGCTTAAACATTTTTATGACATTAACCCTAGTCACAAAATTCCTTATGAAAGACAGAGCTAAAAGTAGGAAGTCAGCTATAGCCTAGGCACTATCTCCTTACTATCTGATAGTAAAAATGACATAGAATTGGCTGTTCCATAATTTTAAAAATAGCTGTTAGCAAAATGAAAGAAAAAATAGAAATCACAGATAAGTCCATCATGATTTATCATATCAAGCTCCTAAAATTGTCACTTGTCACTTGACTTCCCATAGTTCGTCAATTTGTTCCAGCAGGCACCAGTAATGTCTCCATTCGTTGGGAATGTGGTCTATTATTGTTACTGTTTCTGGCATATCAAATACACCATGGGTAGCTTGCCAGTCTCTGCTGCAGCTCTGGGTTTATCCCAGGGACCCAGTCTTTTTCTATGTCAAACCATCAACCATTCGAGCCCCCGGGCAGAGCCCTGGGTGTAGAAAAGCCTGTCTCCTGTCTGTCACCTGTCAATGCAGCCGGGCACTGCAGCCACACCTGCAACATCTCGAGGGGCAGGTTGGGAGAAATTATTAATGATAAACCAAAACAATTGTTTCATTTCATAGGTTGGGAGAAATTATTAATGAAAAAAAAGTAATATAGGACTAGGAGCAATTTACACTAAAATTATTTTTTGCCTCTCTAATCCTGTGTATTTTGTTTATCTAAACACACTGAAATACAGATTAGAAAGTATCTTGAGTGATGTCTACTCCTAGTCTCAAGAAATATGTCTCATTTTATTTTTATAACATGCAAGCATTAGCTCACACTAAAGTCTATACCCACTTTTTAGTAACTGTTGAATCTAAGTAGCTTCTCAACCTTCCTTAAAGATTTCCATATTTTTGTTTTCACCTTTATTTATTCATTACTGTCTATTTTCTATAATATTCTGTAGAATGAATGAATGCTTATATTAAATTATTTTATTCAAATTATTTCTACTGGCTTTTTAACTTAAAATGATGCATATTGTATTGTATATATTCAGCAAGTATCTAGAAAATGAATTAATACATACATGATGGTTTTCACAACTGAATTTTTGCTTCAGATATCTGAAATAGAGAATCAAGTATAATTGTGTTATTACTGAAATCATTCTTTCAGCTATGTTTGTAATTATATTATTATAGGATTTATGATATAAAATTTCTAATTTCTACTCTGGGATATAATTCTTTTGGTTTTAAGCAACACCCAGTGACTCAGAGTGCTCTGGGCTTAGAGAAACAGATAGAGAACCACCCTATGGAGTTCCAGGGAACAATCAAAGCAGGGCACTTTCTAGACTTGTACCTTAGCCCATCTACTGTATCTGATAGAGAAACTATCAAAGCTTCTTTTCTAAATTCTATAATATCTGTTTATTTATGTAACTATTAATGATACTGTCCTAAGATATTTATGGATAGTTAACAACTATGTAGGTAGAGCTATTAGCTATGAGCAGTACATGGTGAAGTAATACAATTTTCATAACTGTCATTAGATCCTTAGAAAAACAACTCCTGTTGTATAGAGCTTAGGTATCTTATAGAAGAATTAATATAACATTGCTGAAATTTTAATAGCACTTATTCTGAACCAGGTACTCTTCTAAAACTTATCCAAGTTAGCTAAATTAATGCTCATAGCAGTCCTTGTGTAATATTGCCACTATATTTTACTAATGATAACTCTATGGTACAGAGGGATAATTTAAATTCTATGTATATTAATTGACTACAGAGTGGATAGGGAGAGACATATATAATTTTCTTTCTTTTCAGGATCCTGTAACAATATAGTCATTCCCTGAAATGTTAGGTATGTATCTTAATCAATATTTAGATATTGTCTTTGTTAGAATAATATCTATTATTTAGAAGGCCAGTGATATTCCTCCTCTTCTCCATACGTTGACTACAAGTTGCATAACTTATATCTTTAACTGAAGGAAAAAAAGTGTTGGTGAATCAAGACTTAATAGTCAGATCCGGGGCCGGAGTGATAGCCCAGTGGGTAGGGCATTTGCCTTGTAGGCAGCCGGCCCTTGCAGGCTGGGTTCGATCCCCTGGCATCCCATATGGTCCCCCAAACAACACCAGGAGTAATTCCTGAGTGCAGAGCAAGGAGAAACCCTTGAGCATCGCCAGATGTGGCTCAAAAAAGCAAAAAAAAATAGCCATATCCTAGTGTCTGTAGTACGGTCCATCCTAAACTCTTCTCCACATGGCAAGTTGATCCCTGGCAAGGCTAATATAGTCTCTGATATCAAAATAAGAACAACTCAGTGACCACAATTAAGTATATAACTTCTGTGGAGAAGAATAAAAGTAAAAATAAAGAAAAGCCAGAGCGATAGTCCAGAGGGGGCCAGAGCGATAGCCCAGAGGGTAGGGCATTTGCCTTGCACACGGCCAATCTGGGTTCAATCCCGGCATCTCATATGGTCCCTTGAGCACCGCAAGGAGTAATTCCCCAAGGAGTAATTCCTGAGCAAAGAGTCAGGTGTAACCCCTGAGCTTTGCTGGGTGAGACCCAAAAAAGCAAAAAAAAAAAAAAAAAGCATCTACATAATTTTATGACTTCCCTTGTCCCAGTTAAAGAGCATTGAAATATCTATGAGTTAATTCTCCTCATACATAGTATTTAAACACAAATTTAATATATAATAGTGTCATAGGATATAACGAATTTAAACCTCTTACTTTGACATCAGATTGATTAAACTCTACAGTGTACAATGTTTTCTATATAAGATATAAAGTTGGTTACTAAGAAGTTAAAGATTCTAAATGTAGCTTTGCAACTAACCTAAAATTGAAACTTGGTCTAAAAAGGTACATATAATAATTTTCCTCGTATCCCTAACATAGTAACTATTTCATTATTTATTAAGGCATAACACCTGGACTTGAAATATAACCACAACAATTATTTGCTTGTAGTCCTTCAACTATATTAAGGATTTTGGAGAATGCAAGGGTTTTATTTCATGTGATTTATGGCATTTGTAATATACTCAGTAAAATCCAGCTGAACTTATGTTGAGATGGTAGCAATGACGAGAGTCGGAAAGCTCGTCTGTTCTGTCTTTCTGTCTCTCTCTCTCTTAGAGGGTGACAAGTGGAGGATCTCAAGAGAATAGTCTTGGGCCCACAACACAGCTCCTGACCTTCTGCTTGTTGCTCCACCTTCAGATGAGGCTTTTCTCCAACTGACATCTCCTGAACCTACTCTGAATCACAAAGCAGAAACCCTTCCCCCAGATATGTCCCAGCTGTCTCTCCAACACCACATATGATTTCTGAACACCATCAGTAGTGATCTCTAATCAAAGAGCCATGTGCCAGTTATGAGACTGCTAGGTTTGGTTCAATTACTCATCCCCCAAATCCACCACAAAATTAAAAAAAAAATGAAATCATAGAGCAATGGGACAAAGAAACAGGGGAATGTGTTGAGGCAATTATTCCAGATAGAAGAGTTAGTTAAAATGTCTTTTCTCCAAATAGTTACTAATGTGTTACCTACAAATTCTCTTCATTGGAAGGACCTGTTCAGATAAAGTTGTTGCTGGGATGTTGTCTCCAGGGAAGGACAATTGTAATCTGATTTTGTATCAATTCAGGGCCTTTGTTCTTGCTAAAGCATTTCCTCTTCTGAGGGATGTCATCCTTTTCTGTTTGCACTGCTGTCATTCAGAATCATAGCAAGCTTTATTTCCATCAGCATTATCTTCAATAGGGTCCATGCTTCTTGCTTTGGGGGTAAGGTAACACAGGGTTGGTGAGGGTCACTTATTTCAGGTCATAACTTGGATCATTATTTTCTCAATTGGTTGTCCTCCTAATTTTCTTTCTGCCTATCTCAGTGAGACTTCTGTGCTGGGACCCAGGCCAGCAGACCCTGGCAAAAATGAGGGAGACCTAGATCTTGCCAAACTTCTTCCCTGCAGAAAAAGGACAGGGGATGGGCTTGGGAGAAACTCTGCCTTGCTGCTGATGCTGAGAAAGAAAGACACTATGCAGGGGCTGGAAGACGCTCAACTGACATATTAAGCCTTTATTCAATATTTGTTGAATAAAAAAAATGACACCTATGCAGCAGGGGGTTCTGGATAGACGGTTCTCATTTTACTGAGCATAGTTTAAGCCTTTTATTCAATATTTGGGTGGAGGGACACAAGCACAAATCACATGGTATTTTCAAGCTCCTGAGCCTTTGCAACAGATAACAATCACAGATTTAGCATTTGCAAGGTAACAATCATTGAGTTACATATTACTGTGGTCAGAGGTCAGAAGACCAGAAACATTCAGCCTCACCTTAGCTTAGATAAGCACAGATGTTTTGGGTGTAATGATATGGGCAGAGCCCATTTCTGGGTCCCACCATTAAGGCCTTGTGGGAAAGTGCTGGAACCTAAGGCTAGGCACTCGGAACCAAACACTTCTGAAATTAAACAACATAGCTCAGCAATTCAGTGATTAAAAAAGAAAAAAAAACAGCAACAACAACAGAGCCATCCAGTGAGCATGAGAACAGAGGCACTCTATGGCCTTCTGTCTGGAGATTTCTGTCTGCTAATCCGGGAGAGAAGAAAATGGACTGAAAATATAACTCAGGTATTTTACAAGTCAGTTAGTTTCACAGCACTCCGTTGCCTGGCCCTTCCCACCACATGTCTTTTTCCCTGTGACCCACATCTAGGGATTACTCCTTGTCCTAATTCATGATTCCTATTCTAGAATTACTGTCCTTCTGATTATATTAAAGCCTGATTACTTCCAGTTTGCAGTACTAAATGAGGCCTAGATTCTTTAATGGCCTATCATCAATGAAGTGGAAATGCCGGAATGTCCTAGCAAGCTGCAGGAAAATATTCAAATGATGAGGAGACCAACATATTATGTGCTGTTGCAGGACTCCTCTAAGGCCTCAGCATCTGCCCTGGGTTGCCTCCTGCAGGTCACTTTGTAGATAATGGGGGTAGTCTAAATGTGGCAGTTTATCTGACCATGTATTCTGTACTAACTGGTATAAATATTCTCTCATGCTACCACAATCATTGTGGAACTAGCTAGATCTTACCAGCATATTTGCCTGGCCAGGTTGGATCTCTAAGTAATTAGAGCAGAGAGAAATGCTGTTTGCCTCCAAGCAAGCAAGCATGGCTCCCTAATAACTGAAAGGCAACTAAAATACAAAACTACCATGAAGTAGACGAAACTCTTGTGAAGGCTTGGAGAAATATTTAACTGGCATTAGTATTAGTCTTTGGTACAAAGACATGCGATCTCAGAAACCCCGTTCTCTAACTTTTAAGTCATTTCCAGGCAGATCTTGGCTCAAAACATTAGCATATAATAGGGTCTAGGTGAGGTGCTGGGAGAAATTACCTAAGGGCATTTGACCCTTCCTGATTCCCATAATAGTGGGAGGTCTGAGTTGCAGGGGTGTAAAACCAGCCTGCTTCCTCTCTTGCTCTCTCTTTTTGGGCTCTTTTTTTGGGCTTGCATTCTTCTTGGGAGTCTTGTCTTTGTCTTCTCTTTACAGGGCCTTAACACGTGGTGACCACCATCTTGGCCTACATGTGGCTAGGGTTCTAGCTGGGAATCCTAAGCACAGGGATTTTCCTATTGCTGATTAGTATGCCTGAACCTGTGATAAGTAAAGCTTTTTAAAACTGCATCAGATTCCTGAGTCTCCATCCATTCCCCGCCTGCTTTGGAGGTAGAAGGAAACTTGCTTCCCGGAACAGTTGGGAACCCCGGTGGTGTACCTGACAATGTGCAATCTGGTTTGATATTATTTATTATTTTTATTCTAAAAAGAATCATGAAAGATAGGACCTAGAAAATGACAATGAATTGTTTGGTAATGATATCAACCTTGAAATTTTCACTAGTTAATATCTTCTGAACAACAGGATAGCATTGGAGATCCAATAATAAATGTGAATTACCTGACATCACACAGTCAAAATGAGCATCAGTTCTAAACTGTTGGATGACAGGTTTAGCTAATCTGGGAGCTTCACTGTTTTACCCACTCACAGCTTAAATTACTTAAGCTAAAGTTCATTCTAATGAGATCACTCATCTATGTAAACAGTGCTAGAGGTTGTGGCAGTTACAGAAGTCACCTTGACTCTGAATAACTTCCGACTTATACATGTACTAAGACTTCTAAGTTTTCTAGATTGGGCACAGCTCCTCTTTATACCCACTGCACCCAATGTGGGACAGTTAGAATTTACCAGGAGACTGCTACCCTTGATACGTTGAGACTATAGGAAGATTATAGGAAGGACCATTCTAGTTTAAGTAATGAGAGTATAGCGCCCGCAAGGCAGAGCCTGGCAAGCTGTCCCATGCATGTTTGATATGCCAAAACCAGTAACAAAAATGTTTATTTTCCTGATCCTGAAAGAGCCCTTAATACCGCAGCAGTAAGAAAGGTGAACAAGCAGTGCCTGATAAAATTTCACAGCCTTCCTAGGCTGCCAAAACGAAGAAGGATTAAAATGACTATCTGTACTTTCAATGCACATACGCTGGCATTGGAAGCATATATTGAGGATCTGATGGTGCAAGCGCAAAAGATCAAGTACGACATCATTGGTCTGACTGAGATGAGGAGGCATCAATCGCATCATGCTGTATTTGACACCGGAGAAGAATTGTTCCTTGGAACATGAGACAAAAGAGGCATCAGTGGCACTGGTGTCCCTGTCAACATGAACATGGCTATCAACATTGATTCATTTGAATGCCTAACAAACCAAATAGGATGATTACACTTGAAGAGATGTGGCCCACTGCCAGCAATTTCTATCTTCATTGTCTACGCACCAACATCCACATACAAAGGAGATGAAATTGAGAAATTCTACATGGAACAGGAGGAGTTCTATAAAAAAGATCACACCTTCTACAAGATCATAGTCGGTGATTTTAATGCCAAGATAGGACCGAGAAGATCTTGAGGAACTCCACATCGGGACCCATGGCCTAGAATGGAACGAACAGGGTGAAAGATCTCTGAGTTCATCATGTCCACCAAGAACATTCATGGGAACTCACAGTTCCAGAAGGCTGAAGCGAAACGTTGGACATGGGAATTTCCTGGCGGACAGTTCCACAATGAATTTGACCACATCATCTTCAATCGACGGTTTTGTCTGACCGATGTTGCTGTCGTCCCCCAAATTACAAACAGGATTGGACCACTGTCTCCTTCGTGCAAAATTCTACTTCCCACAATGGGGAGAAAAGGCGGCAAAGTTTAAGAAGAGAACTGCCAGAATGACACCCAACTGGGAACTCTTTGGCACCATTGCAGCAACATGGGAGAATACTACCATTCAGGATATTGATGAAGAATACAACTGACTGGCTCAGCATCTCCAGGATTGCTCAAAGAATGCTGAGAGAGAAAGGCAAAAAAAGGATGCCTGTCTTCAAAAACTCTTGAGCTCATTCGCCAACGTGGCAAGGCACAAGCCTCAGGAAACCAAATGCTAACGTCCAAGCTTGCTAAACGGTGCAGAGAAGTGATAAAAGAGAACCTCAAAGACAGAAGAGCAGAAATACTGGAAGATGCAGCAGAAGACAGGAAAAGCATCCGCACCGCCCGCCTGTCCTTTTGCCAACTATAAGACCAAGATGACTGTCCTCCGATGCCCTGATGGGTCTATCACATCTTCCAGAAAGGCAATGGAGAAGATTATCCAGAACTCCTACTCAAATCTCTTTGATAGCCACATCCACCTGCCCACATGCCAAATTCCACAGGATGGATATGTCATTCCCAACGTTCTCCCTTCTGAAATCTGACATGCCATCTCGTCGGTAAAGAAGGGAACAGCACCAGGCCCAGACAAAGTCAGACCTGAACACCTGAAGAATCTGCCGTTGGTACTCATCAATACAATAGCTCAGCTCTTCACACGCTACCTGTCTGAATGCAAGGTACCCTCCCGATGGAAAACCAGCAGGACAGGTCTACTGTTCAAGAAGGGAGACATTCACGACGTCGGCAACTATCGCCCCATCTGCCTGTTGTCCGTCATCTACAAGCTATTTACATGAGTCATCCTGAACAGGATTGGCAGAACACTAGATGAAGGCTAACCATGTGAGCAAGCTGGCTTCCGGAGAGGATTCAGCACAATCGATGATATCCACACAGTAACCAGGTTCATTGAGGTTTGTAGGGAGTACAAGATGCCACTCTGTCTCATGTTCATTGATTTCCACAAAGCCTTTGATTCTGTGGAGCCTGAAGCAGTCGTCAAAGACCTAGCCAAACAGGGTGTTCAAACCCAATACATCAAGATGCTTCGTGAGCTACATTACGGATCCACCAGCAGCATCTCACCTTTCTACAAAGAAGTGATCATTTATGTCAAAAGAGGGGTTCAACAGGGTGATACCATTTCACCAAAACTCTTCAGTGACACCCTCGAGATCATCATGCGACAATTCAAATGGGAAAGAATGGGAGTGACGATAGATTGTCGGCAGCTAAACCACCTCTGCTTCGCTGATGACATCGTTCTAATAACAACAAACATTAGCCAAGAGGCACAAATGCTAGCTGACTTTGACCGAGAATGTGGAAAGATAGATGTACAGCTGAATCTGAAGAAAACTATGTTCAAAAAAAATGAACTAGTTTCCTGAGGCCCCATTCACTCTCAATTGAACAGACATAGAGATATCTGTTCCAGATATTCTCTAACTAGAATGCAGCAGTTATGTGTACGTAGGTCTAGACGTCAATATGATGAACGACCTAAAATGTGAGCTGCGCAGGAGGAAGAGAGCGGCATGGAATGCCTTCAAAGGCATTGAAGAAATAGCTAAGAGGACAAAGAACCTCTGGCTCCGGGCACATCTCTTCAACTCCATCGTTCTCCCAACATTAACATACACCTCAGAGATCTGGGCCCTACAAAAGCAGGATGAGAATGTTATTCGGGTCTCCCAGAGAGGAATTGAAAGAGCTATGCTTGGAATATCATGCCTCACTCAAGTGAGTGAAGGAATCGGAGTTCTGACCTCCGTCGCTATTCCAGAATCAGGGACACTGTCTCATTTTCCAAGGCATCGAATATCAGATGGGCTGGACATGTAATGCGATTTGGAGTCAACCCCTGAACTAGAGCCATTACCAATTGGGTCCCACGGGATGTCTAAAGATCACGTGGCTGCCCACCTACAAGAAGGTCAGACTTCCTTGTCAAGACCCTGAAGGAACGGTTTGAGGCTCTTCATATTCCTGAATCAACCAGATGCCATTGGGCTACATTGGCATGTGATCCGGGTCCACTGGAAATGTTACTGGTGCTTGCTTGAGCAAATTGATGGATAACGGGATTCAAGTGATTCAATTAATCATTGTAGTTTGCTCTCAAGCAGGTGATTGTGACCTTGAACTTTAATATTGATTTCATCATATATATACATATATGTATATTGGTATATATGTATATATATGTATATATATGTATATATATAATATTTGTAATAAATATATATAATGAAACCAATATCCAAGTTCAGGCAAAACATGGATTAGGTTGTATCTTGTCAAAGGTTGAATCTACCACAAACATGTGGGAGTCAGAGTTTAGGTAAGATGTAGAAGAGAAACAATGTGCTAATAATTGTCGTAAGTGATAATACCAGCCTAGAACTGAGCATTGAATACAGACAAAAAGATACTAAAGATAAACTCTAAATGCATGTATTGTAATCCACAGTGTGTAAGAGAAGGGAGAGAGAGAGAGAGAGAGAGAGAGAGAGAGAGAAAGAGAGAAAGAGAAGAGATAAAGAACCTGCATAGAGACAGGCTAGGGAGGGGGAGGGAATTTGGACATGTGGTGGAATATGGGCACTGGTGCAGGAATGGGTGCTGGAACACTGTAAGACCAAAACCCAAACATGTATTTCTTGTAATTGTATATCTCATGGTGGCATAATAAAATAAAAAATAAATAAAATTATTCAATATGATTCTCTCCAGATCCATTGTACAGCAGCAAATTTTACTTTTTTTTCTGACTGCTGAGTGATATTCTATTTTGCTTATGTACTAACTTTTCTTTATCCTGTCATCTCTTCTCGAATATTTGAGTCATGTCTGGGTTTCAGATGTTGTGAATGGTGCTGCAATAAACATATGTGTGCAAATATTTTTTTTTCTTGAATAGTTATTTTGCCCCCAGGTTTAAATCCAAAATGTGGATTTTCTGGTTCACATGGTTCATAATTGATAGGGTGTTGGTAAATGTCCATATTGCTTTATAGAGGGCCTGCATCAGTTAATATCCCCAAAATAAGGATTCCCCTTTTCCCTACTTCCTTGCCAACTCTGGTTGATGTTTTTATTTTTTTTAATTTGTGATGTATGGAACTCTCACTGGTGTGATAAGATACCTCACTCTTATTCTGATTTGTATTCCACATAGAGAGAAGTGGTGCAGAGAGATAGTTTTATACAATTTTTGGCCTCTGTATGTCTCATTTGAGTAAGTTTCTGCCCCTTCCTTCCTCCCATTTATTGATTTTTTCCTTACAAATTCTACCAGTGCTTTAGTGGAAGAGTATCTTCTCATGTGGTTATTGTCCACGTTTTATTTGGAATATTTTCAAATCATTTTGAGTTTTAAGTTACCCCATATCCGAAAGATAAAATCTTTCTATAATATGTAGTGAAATTTAGGAAAGGAGGACAAGAAAATAAGCCCAAAGGGTCTGAGGATATGAGTGTTCTGTTCTCTTCACTGCATTGTCGCCAGATAACCAGCAAATGAGACACTATACCAAAAGAACCAAAATACATGCACACACCCACAGACACAGACACAGACACACACAGACACATACATACACACACATACACACACACACACACTCAAAAACAGTATCAATGGAGATAAACTACCTAGAGGATAAAATACCAAGAATCAGACCAGACATAATAGCACCAAAGCAAAACAAACAAATACAAACAGAAAAAATACACAAAGCATGAAGCAAGAATAGTAGTACAGTGGGTAGGGCAGCTGCCATACATGCAGTTGACCTGGGTTCAATCCCTGGCATCCCATGGTTTCCTGAGCCCACCAGGAGTTATCCCTGAGTTCAGAGCCAAGAGTAAGCCCTGAACACCAACAAAAACAAACTGTTTTGTTTTCCAAATCAACTTTAAATTACTTAATTTTAGGTAATTATGAATCACTGATTCTATTACAGTAATTTCAATATAGATTTCTACTGTGAAGAGTTATTAGATATTTATTTCTTTATTGGGAATATGGATTTTACCTTCAATTAGCCAGTTTCTTTTCTCTTTGAGCATTCCTTTCTCTTTGGACATAAAAAAGTAATTAGATATTTATTTCTATATTGGGAATATGGATTTTCTCTATAATTACCCAGTTTCTTTTCTTTTTGGACATTGTGCTGATTCAGAAGAATTTCTACAAATTTTCAATACTAACTTTTCTTTATATGACTGTATCTATAGATATTTTGGCTTACACAAAATAAAAGAAGGAAAACATAGATATTTATCAATAATGTCATGATCGCAACCTTATCCATTATTAATTTTCTCAGCAGAGTAGTATCGCTGTATCACTGTCTTCCCGTTGTTCATCGATTTGCTCTAGCGGGCACCAGTAACATATCCATATGTCCTGTCACAAGCAAGTGTAGCCCAAGGGCATCTGCTTGCTCCAGGGACAGGAAGAGCCTCAAACCATTCTTCAGGTCATGGAATTCAGGTCCATAATTGTTACCTGTTTGTGGCATAACCTGAATCTGACACATTATGATCTAAAATATTTACTTTTTTTCAGTCCACTAAGAATTGTACTTTCTCTGAGCTTGAATGCATTTAGAACTTGATATATATATACGAGAATTATGTATATATGTATATATAGACACATATATATTCCAAGCTCTATAGAGTGATCTGATTCACTATCATCTATCTATCTATCTATCTATCTATCTATCTATCTATCTATCTATCTATCTATCTATCTATCTATCTATCTATCTATCTATCTATCTATCTATCTATCTATCTATCTATCTATCTATCTATCTATCTATCTATCTATCTATCTATCTATCTATCTATCTATCATCTATCATCTAACTATCTATAAGCATATCTACTCCAAGCTCTGTACTCAAAGGTTGCTTAGAGGCCCAGGCTATGCTAAGTATCAAACCAAGACTCACATACAACAAGTTCCTTAACAATTGTACTAACTCTCTCACCCATAATTACCTAAAATTAATATAGTGAACTTACTATACAGATTCTAATTTATCATGATGCACACTTGAAATACATAGTGTAATAAAGCAGTTGTACATCAATAAAATGACAAAAGAACAGATTCCAGTGCAAGAATTATAGAACTGTGATTTAGGGGAGCAAGCTATAGAGATCATGATGATAAAGACTAAGAAGAGTAAAATTGGATATAAAAAGGAATTTAATTGAGATTTTGTTCCAGCAGTTCACATAGGTATTCTGCATAGCATAGGCTTCTAAAGCTTCCTGAATTGGGCCAAAAACAGTCATATTGATGTATCTTCCCATAGGCAGGTATTAAATGAAGGTTGCCTCTGGGAAATATTTTAACTTAAAAAGAGGTAGCTCCTTTATGCATAGAACATTTTTAGAGGAAAATAAGCTGCAGTCATCATATCACATGCCAGTCTGTGGAGAATAAAGTCATAGTTCTGAAGAGCAATCTGGAAAGTATACCTGTAATTCTGCATAAAACATTAAGGTATCTACATAAAGCAGTGAGGGAACGTTTTATGCAAAAATAAGATTTTATTCCTTAGTCTTATTTTCAGTGTCATTCTCCAATATAAGATCAGGGAATATGTAACATACACTATATATGCATGTAAAATAATAAACAAAATAGTTTGTAACCACAGCTAAACATGAAAAATATATAAATATGAACAACATATGAAAATATATTCATAAATATTAATATATTTGGCATACATTAAAATATGTTAGTTACATATACATAATATTATCTAAGTGAACAAAATATAAATAAACAAACAAGAATTATAATCAAAGTTTTATAGGTTTAAAATTTGTCAAATATCTTGATTTTTTCAATCCCTCATTTATAAACATTTTTTATATATTCTACCTAATATTATTTTTTTCTACCTAATATTCTTTATGTTAGATGGCACATGAAAATATTCAGTCCACCACTGGAAGTTCATTGGCATTAACCAAATAGTCCCCATAATACAGTGAAAATATTGCAGCAAATTTTCTACATATAATACAGTTTTATTCTTATAGACATTTTGCCCTTTTGATGACTTACTCTTTCCTGGCACTTTTCTAATTGTCAGAAACTTGTTGACCTATTACAGCAACTCAAAAAAGAAGGTATTTCTGTTATCTACATTATTCAGATGATTAACCTAGGTACAGAGGAAAAATAAGATCTCCTCCTAGTAAGTACAATCTGACAAAAATAAAGGCTGACCAGTTCCAGAGCAATGAATTAATGTTAGATAGACTTATCGAGGTATTGTGTATTACTTTGGTAAGTTTTTGTGTGAAATGAGAGGATTCAATCAAGGGAATTTAAACATTTGACAAAACCTTAGTGCTGAGATGACTTTAACTAATTAGCAAAAAAATGTGAGAAGAACCTATAGAATTTTTATTCTACAACAGTTTGAGTGTTATGAATAATGCATTCACATGGATGGTGCATGGTGGGAAGATTATACAAGAGATTAATTGGCATAACAAAGATTAATTGGATTTCTCCTCATGAGCATGACTGCAATCTTCTATTATTTAAGAAGAATCAGTATAAAAATGAAACTTCTATTAACAGTAAGTTTTTATTTTAGGCTACTTGTTTTTACTCATCTGCATATTCCATGATTTTGTGTAGTTTTTCCAAAGGTCATGCATGAACACATAAATGGGCTCAATGTCTAAAATGAAAAAAAATATCTAATATAAACAAATTGTTTTGTCAAGAATTTCCCTGGGACTGAATGTATTTATACAAAATTTGACTCCTGAAAGAAGTAACATTACTGCTTAATAGATTACATATGTAAAGTAAGTTTGAATATAAGGAAAAAATTACAGCAAGAGAATGAAGAGTATCCAAATTAAAAATAACAACAATAATTTAGCTGACTGCTCATAGGTGCTGACAGTTTACAAATTATAAAATAAAACACATAAAATCTATTTTTGAGATAATATTACTTCTAGTTATGCAGGCAGGTAGATAGGGGGTCCACAAGGCAATGAAGTTGCACCCTAAGGCTGTCCAAATTCACCTGTTTGAAAACTGGAATCAAGACTTGATAAGACCATCATTAGACCCTGAGGAATCTGAATCAACTTGTCTCAGCCCAGTTCCTAATCTGGTTACATTCCACGTCAGAAGACCCAGCATGAACATAGGTCTAGAAAAGGAAATTTTCAAAGAAGACCACACCCAAAATCTCCCCTTGGCAACAGTCCTAGCAACCTAGGTTGAAGCCTATGGGAGTAACATGGGGAGAAAACTATTAAAGCCGTCCTGACAAAGGACAGCACACATATGCTACGGAGCCCATGTGCTGCTTGAACCCACATGGCCGAGAACATGTGGTACCCGAGCAAAAGTGTCACCGGCATCTTCCCTCTTGAGATGTGCACTCTCTTTCTCATCTCCCTCCTCCTACCCCTTCCTAAAACCTCTATCATAAAATCTGTTTTACTTCACTGCTTGTGGACTCCTGAAAATTCTTTTTCTGCAAGGAAGACAAAAACCCTGAGGAAAGCCTGGGTAAGGCCTAGGACTGACTTTTCCTTTCCTGCAGAGAGCAATTCCTCGCTCCAGCCTTAGTCCATGGCACCCCAAGAAATCTCGGGTGGTGGGGATCAACTCTGGGGCCTAGAGATCAAGCGGACATCAGGTGTGGCTTGACGGACACCTCGTGGGGCTCAGGCCACGCCATGCAGGCTCATCGCAGACTTTATTAGCCCTTATCCTGCCCTGCAGGACCTGGGCAGCAGAGCTGGTTGGGGAGAAAGTGACCATCTCTTTCCCCTTCCCGCTTCACAAAAGCCTCCCGTGGGGCCCACCTTCATCACCATGAGTTATAATTTGATGTTTACATATGTGTGACCATGGATCCTCAATTTGGGATACCTGAAAACACCTGTGACTAATATAATGAAGCATTCTCGTTGGGGCTATCTGGGGCTCCTGATAGTACTGGGGTCTGTTTTGTTCCCTAACAATGGTCAGAGCAAAAATCCATCCACTCTGGCCGTGGAAACAAAGAAGCATGAGCACCAATCTGGAAAATCTAAAGCTTTAATTCTCCATGCACTCCTCACTCCAGCTCACTCTAAAAACACACACTTCTTCAAATCTTCTAAAGATAAATAGTTGACAAAGGCTTGGGGCAGGTCAATGCCAAAGGTAAAAAACTCCTTTATGAAGAGAACAGTGAGGTGATAACAGGCATCCTTCCACCATGGCATCAGGAGGGGGATCACACCGCTGATTCTGGGGGTTATTTGGCAGATTCTTTGGCTGGTAAACAATCATTTCAGTAATATTTAGTCATATTTGTATAAAAACAGTAAGAGAGACAGGAATTTATCTACACCCAAGATTAAATTTATAGGGTGACCTTTCCTGGGGAGTCACATCACATGATCCTGACTGTGTCCCCCTTGCCAGACTGATCATTTCCAATTCCCTCAGGGTCCTAGCACTAAACAACTCCACAGAAAGGCAATAGTCCTAAGCACTCTACTCCAACTACATGGTGATCCACAGCTTATTTTAGGCCAGAACAGTGTGTTCCTGACCCTGTTCTAAACGTTGGGCCGAAGCAGGGCTTACTTTAAAGTCTGATACTCAAGACATTCGTTGTCTCCTTTGAAGCGAGGGTGATATCTTTTCCTGGTACCATTCAGTCCCAAGTAAGGACACTCTTCCTGAAGAATTAGAATCAATCTAAGGACAATTATGGCATTTATTTAGAAAATACGACAGGATGTCCAGGAGTAAATAATTCAGGAGTTAATTAACTAAAAAATACATGCCCCTCTGACTATGTTTCTGTGCCTATAAAAAAAAAAATCCTGCAGCAAAAGCATATGTAACTCGCTTACCTGAAAGAAAAACAACCTCTCATTTACAGCATAAAGTAATCCAACACCTTCTGAGCTCTTTTATGTGTTTGTTTTGTTTAGGATTCAGGCTTGCTCCTGGCTATGCATTCAAGAAATATTCCTGGGAGTACTCTGGGACCATATCGGATACCAGGAATTGAATCAGGTTTAGGTTTTTCTCTGTGCAAGGCATGTGTCTTACCCACTGTAATAACTTTTCCCACTGTAATGCCCTTCTAGACCCTTTCTAAGCTCTTGAAATGACACTTAAGCAGTTTTTTAAGATTTCTTCGAATCATCTAATCTTTCATTCTTGTTGAATTAAACCTAGTAAGCTATCTTTGAATAAATGAGATTATAGTATCCAATAGTGTAAAAAAACTAATTTTCCAATGAAAATATGTTTTGACTTTCAATGTAAACTCCTATTATCTTCCAGCATGCTTCAAAATGTGTTTCTACTGTCACTTCCTTGTCTTAAAGTGATAAAAAACAAGATGAATTTCATATATTAAACTTTAGTGTACAAAAATTATAACATATATGAAAATTTTATGTGGCTACACTTATCTAATCATCAAGATTTTTAATGAGCAATACTATTTTCAAGCCGGTCAATAGTTTAGAATACATTAATTGGTGAACATATACCAGGATCTATGCTATACTTCTAACTGAATGATATAGAGTTTACTGTGAATATCTGAAATACTTGTTTCCTGTGCCTTAAAAAATCATTTTATATTGTTGAAAACATTAGGACCTGTAAAATTTTATTGACACTAGGAATATAAAAGAATATAATGCTTAGGTTTACATTGATTTGTTGAAACATTTAGTAGTTGTCAATTGAAATGACTTTATCGTTCATGCAATAAAAAATTATTCTTACATGTGTAAGTATTAGTATCTCTGTGTAATATTATTAATACTTTGAAATGGATGTGTCTAGGTTTTGGTGTTATCTGTAAAAAATTTTCCTGATAATTATTTATTTGTTAATAATTGGAAGTAAAAATGAGAGAATTGCAGAGCACTTTTACAGAAAATAATAGCTTAGAAATAATATAATTCCTATTTAATTTGTGAATACCAAGAAAAGCTATTTTAATAAACTTTAAACACACTAGGAATTGTCCATTCCCTTTTTATATTTCTTCTGTTGGCTCAGTGCCCAGTTTATTTTAACATAGTGTTGACACTAGGATAAAAAGATCCAACTTTCTAAAAAGACACAAACTTAGAGACCAAACAAAATGTTGTTCTTCTTATGCCAAGAGACAATTGGTGACCTTGTTAAAATCATAGTCTTAGAAATAATGCACTTCTATCCTGATCCATCTCACCGCAGGTGAAATCCAGAATTAAGTAGCTATTAAAACTATCCATAAGAAAATTCTTAAATAGAATACACCCACAGTTCTTTGATGTTTATTTTTTTTTTAGCTCAACTTGAAAATGACGGACAAAAGGAAGATAGGGGAGATAGTTGCCAATGTCATTGATGTCTTGCTTCTTGAACAGTAGAACTGTCCTACTTGTTTTCCATTGGGAGGGCGCCTTGCATTCAGACAGGTACCGTGAAGAGCCAAGCCAGGGTATTGATGAGAACTGACGGCAGATTCTTCAGGTGTTCAGGTCTGATCTTGTCTGGGCGTGGTGCCATTCGCATATTTACCGATGAAATGGCATGTCGGATTGCAGAAGGGATAATGTTGGGAATGAAGTATCTATCCGGTGGAATTTGTTATGTGGGCAGGTGACCGCATGATTGGCAGAACATTAGATGAAAGACAACCATGCGAGCAAGCTGGATTCCGAAAAGGATTCTGCAAAATTGAAGGTAACCACATGGTAACCAAACTCATTGAAGTTTGTAGGGAGTTCAAGATGCCGCTCTGTCTCACTTTCATTGATTTAAAAAAGGCCTTTGATTCTGTTGAGACTGAAGTGTAATCAAAACCCTAAGCAAACAGGGCGTTGAAAGCCAATACATCAAGATCATTCATGAGCTGTATTACAGATTCACCACCAGGTTCTCACCATTCTACAAGGAAATGGTGAGATCTTGATGTCGAATTCAGCAGGGAGTATTACAGATTCTGTAATACAGCTGTACTACAGATTCACACCAGGTTCTCACCATTCTACAAGGAAATGGTGAGATCTTGATGTCGACTCGGCAGGGAGATACCATTTCACCAAAACTCTTCAGCACCACCCTTGAAAACATCATGCAACAATTAGAATGGGGAAGGAATGGGAGTGATGATAGATGGTTGACAACTACACCACCGCCACTTCACTGATGACATCTTTTTAATAACACCAGACATTAGCCAAGGGGCACAAATGCTGGCTCACTTTGATCAAGAATGTGGAAAGATAGTTCTGCAGCTGAATCTCAACAAAATAATGTTCATAAAAATGAACTAGTTGAATCTATATATGTTGTCATGTGTATCCTTTTGCCTCTATTTAATGCTCAGTTCTAGGTTGGCATTAGTACCCTCGACAATTATTAGCACCCTGTTCCATTTTCCATTTTCTGTCTTACCTAAACTCTGACTCCCACACGTTGTGGTTTGTGATAATTTCCACCTTTGACAAGACCTCCTGATATATGTTTCACTTGACCTTGGATATTGGTATCATAATATGTACATATATATTTATGCCATGCAAATAAATGCAGTCATTCTGTGTCTGTCTCTCTCCTTCTGGCTAATTTCGCTCAACATAATCTTCTCCATGTCCATCCATTTATAGGCAAATTTTATAATTTCATTTTTCCTAATAGCTGCATAGTATTCCATTGTGTAGATGTACCGGAGGCTTCTTTATCCAGTCATCGATTTTTGGGCACTCTAGTTGCTTCGAGATTCTGGCTATTGTGAATAATGCTGCTATGAACATAAAAGTAGGGATGGTGTTTCTGCTGCTTATTTTTGGTTTCCCAGAGTAGATTCCCAGGAGTGGTATGGCTGGGTCAAATGGGAGTTCAATTTCTAGTCTTTGGAGGAAAGTCCATATTATTTTCCAGAAAGGCTGTACCAGCCGGCATTCCCACCAACAATGGATGAGTGTCCCCTTTTCCCCACATCCACGCCAGCACTTGTTGTTCTTGCTCTTTTGAATATGTGCCAGTCTCTGTGGTGTAAAGTGGTATCTCATTGTTGTTTTGATTTGCATCTCTCTGATGATTAGTGATGATGAGCATTTTTTCATATGTTTTTTGGCCATTCGAATTTCTTCCTTGCTGAAGTTTCTGTTCATTTCTTCTCCCCATTTTTTGATGGGGTTGCTCGCTTTTCTTCTTGTAAAGTTCTACCAGTGCCTGATATATCCTGGATATTAACCCCTTATCAGATGGGTATTGGGTGAATATTCTTTCCCCATTCTGTGGACTGCTTTTGTATCTTAGTCACTGTTTCTTTTGAGGTGCAGAAGCTTTTTAGTTTCATGTAGTCCCATATGTTTATCCTTTCTTCTAGTTGCTTTGTTAGTGATGTTTCACCTTTGAAGATGCCTTTAACTTCAATGTCGTGGAGGGTTTTTCCTATATTTTCTTCAATGTACTTTATGGATTCCAGTCTGATATTGAGATTGTTAATCCATTTTGATCTGATTTTTGTGCATGGTGTTAGACACAGGTCCAAATTCATTTTTTACATGTCGCTGCCCAGTTTTCCCAACACCACTTGTTGAAGAGGCTTTCCTTACTCAATTTTAGACTCATTGCACCTTTATCAAAGATTAAATGATCATGTGTTTGAGGTTGGGTGTCAGGATACTCAATTCTATTCCATAGGTCCACAGGTCTGTTTTTATTCCAATACCATGCTGTTTTAATTACTACTGCCTTGTAGTACAGTTTGAAGTTGGGAAAGGTGATGCCTCCCATCTTCTTTTTCCCAAGGATTGCTTTAGCTATCCTTGGGGGTTTATTGTTCCATACAAATTTCAGGAGCGTTTGGTCAATTTCTTTGAAGAATGTCATGGGTATCCTCATAGGGACTGCAAACCTTTTAATGTATGTTCTGTAATCCATAGTCTGGAAGGGAAGGAAAAGAGAAAGAGAGAGAAAGGGAAAGAAATAAAGAACCTACCACGGAGGTGGGCTGGGGAAGGGGAGGGTACCGGGGATGTTGGTGGTGGGAGATGGGCACTGGTGGAGGGACGGGTCCTGGAACACTGTGTGACCAAAACCCAAACATGAACTTTTTAATTGTATATCTTTTTATTTGTATATCTCACGGTGGTATAATAAAATACTTAAAAAATGAACTAGTTCCAGAGGCATTATTCACTCTCAATGGAACAAACATCTCTGAATGCAGCAATTATGTGTACCTAGGTCGAGAACTCATCATGATAAGCAATCTAAAACCAGAGCTTCGCAGGTGGAAGAGAGCAGCATGGAATGCCTTCAAGAGCATTGAAGAAATAGCTAAAAGGACAAAGAACCTCCAGCTCTGGGCCCATCTCTTCGACTCCACCATTCTCCCTGCATTAACGTATGCCTCAGAGATCTCAACCCTACAAAAGCAAGATGAGAATGCTATCCATTTCTCCCAAAGAGGAATCAAAACAGCTATGCTTGGAATATCATGCCTCACTCAAGTGAGAGAAGGATTGCAGATTACCGACCTCTGTTGACAATCCAGAGTCAGAGGCGCTGTCTCATTTGTCAAGGCATCGGAAATCAGATGGGCTGGATATGTAATGCGATTTGGAAATGACCGCTGGACTAGAGTTATTACTGACTGGATCCCATGGAACGTCAAAAGATCACATGGCTGCCCACCTACAAGATGGTCAGACTTCTTAAAGACCCTGAAGGAATGGTTTGAGGCTCTTGGTATTCCTGAACCAAGCAGATGCCATTGGGCTATACTGGCATGTGATAGGGTCAAATGGAAATGTTACTGGAGCTCACATGAGCAAATCAATGGATAATGGGATGTCAAGTGATCAAGTGACCTATAGCACAAAAAATATTTATATTTAATATTTAAGAAAGTTCCCTTTTGCACAATGACTATATGTATATTTAACTGAGTTATTTACATTCAAATTTTATCTTTAACAATAATTTCTGGAACCATCTTTAGTCATGCTTAGAAGACCATCTGGCAATAAGAATAGAGCTCATGGTCGTATGTGCCATGCATATACTCTTTGATATGAATTATCTTTGCAATCTGATACCTAATATTTTTTAGGCATTCTATTTTATGAAACTATTTAGAACATCTAAACTCTAAGAATGTTACAAACATATTTTAAGTCTTAAATTAGGAAAAAAATTCACATTAAAATGTTTGGTAATTGTACCAAAGTATTTATGTAGGGAGAACCTACATTTGTATTGTCTATAATGCTGTGAAGTTGCCATTAATACTTGGACTTAAACATGGAAGATAGATAAAACCCTGACACACAAGGTGATGAGATAGCCTTAGTAAAATTTGGAGAAGAGTTCAAATGGTGAGAACTGAAAGGAAGGCATCACAAGCTCAACAGAAAAGATAACTCAACCTCATCAGAGTGCTACAAGTTCCAGTCAGGAAGAGCTATTAAAACTGCTAAATCTAATCTAGATTATCAGAAGTGTAGTGCTGAGTACTTAACAACCCAGTCCAACAATCCTGGCTAGACAATGTGTTATTGGAATTTCTTTATCACAGTAACAATTTTCCAGCAGATACCATATTGGTGACCTCTTGCTATATCATTAGTGAATGTCTTACTGAAGTTCTCCCAATAGTTACAAACATTGAAGACAAAATCCTGAGGTGAGATTAATTAACCCAAGTTTATGAGCTGAGATAGCAGGACTGGAACATTTACTTATGCCTTAAAACTAGAACAGTTCCTCACCAGATTATTGTTATAAGCAAGCACAAGCCAGGAACTTATAGCATTCTGTGGACCACAGGATGTAAAGTATTTTGAGTTTTGACATATTCAGGGGGTGAGAATGAGGGGCATTGATGGTTGATTTTTATTCCAGATTGCAGGGTATGGCTTTAACAAAGGTTCCAATACTTCCCAAGCCTATGACAACACTGGTCCCCTAGTCACCTCTAGAACTTGAGACCAGTCTAATGATGGCAAAGTATCATGGAGGCTGCCAGAAGTGGCAATCTTGAATGTCTTGTTGCTATTCAAGCACTCAGAGTCTTGGTGAACAGGCACCTTCGGGCACTCACAATCTGAATACCCAGTTCAGCTGCTTCTTGATTTACCTAAAAATAGAAAATAAATTATAAAAAAGAAATATTTACTGGATTTGATTTCTATTTTATTCCACACCTGGTAGTGATCAGAGCCAGTTCCAGGCAAACTCCTGACTCAAGAATCACTCTTGGAAGGCTCATTGAGCCGTATTTGGTTCTGGCGATCAAACACAAGCAGGCAACACAAATATTCTACCTGCTGTACTATCACATTGGCCCAAGAGAAACCTTCTTGGAAAAAAAAAATCATAAAGCTTCATGGTCCATAAGAAAC
Organism: Cryptotis parvus; assembly: GCA_021461705.1. Classification (NCBI taxonomy): domain Eukaryota; kingdom Metazoa; phylum Chordata; class Mammalia; order Eulipotyphla; family Soricidae; genus Cryptotis; species Cryptotis parvus. Next base: position 96,835 of record JAJIBD010037935.1, read on the forward strand.
CTTTTTGAGAAAAAAAAAGTCATAAAACTTCATGGTCACTAACCTGTCTTGGTGAGAATACTGAATAGTCTTCTATAAAATGAAAAGAAACCCCACTTTGAGCTATATAAGTAGTACAGTAATTTTTAAAATGTGGAAAAGGAGAATTTCCTGCTTTAAATTTAAAATGTGGCACATATTTGAATAATATCTGCCAGGGACCAGCCCCAGGTGAACAGGCTTGAAGCAGAGTCACATAAGGATTTAAAAAAAAATACAGAAATATGAGAAAAAACATGGGATCAGCTGGTAAATAACCTCATGAACTGAGACCCAAACTGTACTATATGAACATTATTTATTGCTTAGAAACCAATAAACATTAAAAGGAGAATGACTTTCTTTGGTCAGGTGCCTAACAATCCTGATCTATCTGAGTTAGAATATTATATATTAGAGGGCATTAATTTATCAGGATAAACATAAATGGAAATGATATTTTTTTTGCCTTTTTGGGCTACACCTGGCAAAAGATAAGACATCACTCTTGGCTCTGCACTCAGGAATTACTACTGGCAGTGCGCTGGGGTGTGGGTGGGACCATTGGGATGCTGAGGATCGACCCGATTGTCCACATGCAATGCGAACATCCTCCCTGTTGGACTAGCGCTCCAGCCATGGAAATGGCATTCCTAAGGAGAAGTTCTTCCAGGATGGGTAACAGAGATAAAGTAGCCTGACCCCCACTGGGGTTGGCATTTCAAGGCATCATTTCATATCTGGACTCAGCATTCTGGATTCTGGTTTCCAACAACTGCATATAAGCATAACGGTCACTTCAAAACTGTCGGGGGCCCTGGCCAGCAGCCACTGGCACAAATGAGGAAGACCTTGATCTTGCTGGATCTCATCCCTGTGAAAAAAAGAGAGGGATGGATTTGGTAGAAATCTGCCTTGCCGCTGTTGAGAAAGGAAAGAAAGAAAGAAAGAAAAGAAAGAAAGAAAGAAAGAAAGAAAGAAAAGAAAGAAAGAAAGAAAGAAAGAAAGAAAGAAAGAAAGAAAGAAAGAAAGAAAGAAGGAAGGAAAGAAGGAAGGAAGGAAGGAAGGAAGGAAGGAAGGGAAGGAAGGAAGGAAGGAAGGAAGGAAGGAAGGAAGGAAGAAGGAAGAGGAAGGAAGGAAGGAAGGAAGGAAGGAAGGATGGAAGGAAGGAAGGAAGGAAGGAAGGAAGGAAGGAGGAAGGAAGGATGGAAGGAAGGAAGGAAGGAAGGAAGGAAGGAAGGAAGAGGAGGAAGGAAGGAAGGAAGGAAGGAAGGAAGGATGGAAGGAAGGAAGGAAGGAAGGAAGGAAGGAAGGAAGGAAGGAAAGGAAGGAAGAAAGAAAGAAAGAAAGAAAGAAAGAAAGAAAGAAAGAAAGAAAGAAAGAAAGAAAGAAAGAAAGAAAGAAAGAAAGAAAGAAAGAAAAGAAAGAAAGAAAGAAAGAAAGAAAGAAAGAAAGAAAGAAAGAAAGAAAGAAAGAAAGAAAAGAAAGAAAAGAAAGAAAGAAAGAAAGAAAGAAAAAAGAAAGAAAGAAAGAAAGAAAGAAAGAAAGAAAGAAAGAAAGAAAGAAAGAAAGAAAGAAAGAAAGAAAGAAAGAAAGAAAGAAAGAAAGAAAGAAAGAAAGAAAGAAAGAAAGAAAGAAAGAAAGAAAGAAAGAAAGAAAGAAAGAAAGAAAGAAAGAAAGACGAGGCACTCAATTTACTGAACACAGTTTAAGCCTTTTAAACAATATTTGAGTCGAGGGGGTACAAGCACCAGGCATTTGCAAGCTCCTGGGCCATTGCAAGCTCCATTTCAAAGCAATTTTTGGAACAAATGACAATCACAGATTTAACATTTGCAAGATAACGATAACTGATTTACATATATTCCTGTGGATTAGAGGTGAGAAGACAAGGCATATTCTGCCTCACCTTAGCTGGGATATGCATATGCACAGATGTTTTGGGTGTAACCATATAGGCAGGGTCTGCCCTTGTGGGTACTGCCCTTAGGGTCTTGTAATGGGAAAATGCTGAACCCTAAGGCTAGCAGCTCAGAACCCAACACAAAACAAAAAATACTAAAAAAAAAAATAATAATAATAAGGAAAGGTAGACAGAACCAGATAAGCAATAGAAAGATATTCAAGGGAAAAATGAGAAAGTACTCAAATAATGGAACACAGAAAACTGCAAAATCACCTTGAATTCATAAAGAAAATGAAAATAGTATATTTTATATCATTTAATATTCCTATGAGTTAAACCTACTTTCACCAAGCACAGAATAACAGAAGGATAGAAAAAAAAAGATAAAATAAACCTTTGGCTGCTTGTGTTGTAGGCAGGCAGACAGGGGGTCTCCAAGACAATGAAGTTTCACCCTAAGGCTGTCCAGATTCATCTGTTTGGAAACCAAAACCAAGAATTGATAAGACCCTCAGTAGACCCTAAGGAATCCAGATCAACCAGTCTCAGCCAGGTCTCTAATCTGGTTCAATTTCAGGATAGAAGATCCAGCAGGAACAGAGGTCTAGAAAAGGAGATTTTTAAAGAAGACCACTCCCAAATACTACTACCCTTGGCAAAGGCCCTAGTTACTTAGGTTGAAGCCCCATATGGGAGTAACTTGGGGAGAAATCTATAAGAGCCATTCTGACCAAAGGAAGGCACGCACATGCTGCATGGACACACATGCTGCCTGAGCCCATGTGGCCGAGCACATATGGTGCCTGAGCACGTGTTGCCCGCATCTCCCCTCTTGATATGTGTACTCTCTCTCTCTCTTACTTTCCCTTCTCCTTCCCTTTCCAAAAACCTCCTTAATAAAACCTGTTTTATTTCACTGTTCGTCTACTCCTGAAAATTCTTTTTCTGCGAGGAAGACAAGAACCCTGAGGAAAACCTGAGTAAGGCCTAGGACTGACTTTCCCTTCCTGCAAAGAGCAATTCCTCACTCCAGCCTGAGTCCGTGGCTTCCTGAGAAATCTCAGGTGGTGGGGATCAACTCCCTTGCCTAGAGATCAAGTGGTCATGAGGTGTGGCATGATGGCCACCTCGTGGGGCTGGTTGGACTCAGGCCCACGCCATGCAGGGACTCATTGCACACTTTATCAGTCCTAAACCTGTCCAGTGGGTCCTGAATGGCAGAGGCAGCTGGGGAGAAAGCGACCATCTCTCTCCCCTTTTCGGCCTCACATAAGCCACCCGAGACACCCTCCTGCATCACTTATATAAGACTCGCTTGTGTGCCAGTGATAAAAACACATTAAATAGGAACATCCTACTGATTGGGATAAAACATTTAGATAACTTACTTCTGCAATGTGATAATTTCAAGATACATTAAGTTCTCACAAACCTTAAAGAAAATTACTACATCAAAAAATGAGGAAGAAAGCTGAATATGCAAGGGTTGGCCACCCGATTGGGTGACTGACTGGGAGCCTTGGAACGCCGCACCTAACAAGGAAAACTCCAAGACACCAAGTCCTATACAAAAGCAAGGGTTTTATTAATAAGCGAGTATACTTGGGCTCACGTGACCCAAGCGGTCAGTGACTAAGAGCCCTGAGCCCTTCCAGGGAGGATCTTTTAAGAGATAATTCCCTCCGCTACAGAAAAACCATCCAATAGATTTAAAATATTACATCAAGGTCCAAGCCAGATTGAAAAAAAAAAAAACTGCTGCAGGGTGGCTGTCGATGATCCGGGCTGTGATAGTCTGGTCTGCTGGGTGGAGTTGTGATGAGAGGGAAGTCCGGATGTGGAAAATGGTGGGCACCATGAAAAAAAATACTGTTTTTTTTTTAAATCCGGCCCAGGTATGCTGAACCAGAGACTCTCAGACATGGGGCAGAGCTGCTACTTGCTCTCCCTGTGCCCAGCTGCTCGTGAGGCGCCCGGGAGGCATGGCGGCGTTCTAGCCCTGGCCTGCCACCCCAGCAGAACCTCACAACAAGCCAGACCACCCTCCCCTACTCCATGGGGTTCACCATTTTCCATATCTGGACTTCCCTCTCGTCACAACTCCACCCAGCAGACCAGACTATCACAGCCCGGATCATCGACAGCCACCCTGCAGAAGTTGTTTTTTTTTCAATCCTGCCCAGGTATGGTGAACCAGAGACTCTCAGACATGGGGCAGAGCTGCTACTTGCTCTCCCTGTGCCCAGCTGCTCGTGAGTTCCCCGGGAGGCATGGCGGTTTCTATCTCTGGCTTGCCACCCCAGCAGAACCTCACAACAAGCCAGGCCACCCTCCCCTACTCCATGGGGCCCGCCATTTTCCACATCCAGACTTCCCTCTCGTCACAACTCCACCCAGCAGACCAGACTATCACAGCCTGGTTCGCACGGCCAATAGTGGCCGTGCGGTTCATCAATAAATGTTTTATTTAGAGGTGACTACAACAGTATGCCACCTGCATGGCAAGCCTGGCAAGCTGTTCGTATAGTAATAATATGCCAATTACCAGTAACATTTATATTTGGTCGTTCCCATGACCTAATATAATTGTTTGAGGCTCTTTATGTTCCTGGAGCAAGCGGATGCCTTTGGGTTCTACTAGCATGAGACAGGACATATGGAGATATTACTGGTGCCCGCTCTAGCACATAGATGACTAAAGGGAAGATAGTGATAGTGACATCAAGGTCTGCTCGCAGGCAGCCTATCATTTTGTACCAGGTAACCATAACCTTCCAATCAGATCATACTTAATACTTCTTTCTATATTTGGCATGGCATGGACCCAGTCTCCCAGTCTTTCGCAAATCACACCAAATATAGAGAGGAACGTCCGACGCAACTTCTTGGTAATGTTTGTCTTATAGCCCTCCCTGGAATTATTTGCTGAAGGCCCTTCCTGTTGTGCTCTTGTTGAGCCATCATTTTATCAGTTACTCTTGGTTGAGCCATCATTTTATCAGTTACTCTTGTTGAGCCATCATTTTATCAGTTACTCCTGGTTCCTGTTTTTGTGTTCTGTGGGCAAGGGGCCATTCTTTCAAATAACACTTCAAAGAAGACAAATAGATGGCCATTTAGAACATAGCTATGTATAAAACATCATTGGTTACTAGGATGATGAAAATAACCACCATATTATTCACTGCAACAATAATATTTTTGCATGCATTGAAAAAATAGTATTTCATAAAAAACAGACACAGTAAGTATTGGCAGGGATATAGAGAAAAAAAATAATCCTTCACCATTAGTTTGAACAAAAATTGGTTCATCTGCTTTGGAATGTGTGATAGATGATATGTATTACCAAACTATATCACATATAATACTGCAGATGATATAGTAAATCCAAGTGTAGGTATATTTCTAAAGAATCCAAAATCTTGGACTGTAAGATTTTCACCTCCAGATGCAGGTTTAGCAGCCCTCCAGTATAAACAAGAATGATCCTAAAGACCCTGATCATCTCTGGCTGACCAACATATATGAAATTTCAGAATCTAACAGCAAAACAAAGTCAGATCCTTCCACTGAAATTCCTGAGGGATGAGTGCTGCAACACTGTATGCCTGAAATTCTATCATGAACAGCTTTGTAAAAATCTAACTCACAGTATTATAATAAAAATAATAATAAAAGAAAAAAATAATGCCTCCCTCATTTGGCAAAGAATGACCAGTGTTCCCCTAAGCCAAATGGACATCACCTGGGAGCCACTGTAAAAAACAGAAACACATTTTTAAATATATGTGATTGCCTATGTTATTGTAGTAATAATGTAGTATCTGAAAATAAAACAAGTATCAAAAAGGCAGTTGTGTGAACAAAGATTGTGGTATATAAACTACATGATTTTATTTCCTTCTTAGAATAGGTGAAATGTTATATTTTACTTTATAATTTCATTAAGCCATAGGGTGTCATGCTAAACTAAAGAATTAATAAGGAAAAAGTAAAATATCTTATAATCTTGCTATGTGGTTTTTAAAGAAAGTAAGCAGGGAACTTATAATGCTCTTTGAAAAACACTTAGAATCTGACAATGCAATTGATGTTGCCCAGTGGATGGGTTGAAAATATGTATTTCAATCCCATGCACTATGATGGAGAGATATTCTTTATTATTGAATTTATTGGTAAATAGAATGTGGTATTAGTATACACTATTGTCATTTTAACTTAAACTAAAATGAAATAACACTTTTGTAGAATTCTTAAATTGTATTCAATATCTGCTCCCTTAAAATTTTACAAAACTAAGCAAAAATGTCCTTGCTCTTCAAAGGGTAGTGTAGTGCTTAAGAATCATCAATCTCGGGGCTGGAGAGATAGCCCAGCGAGTAGGGCGTTTGCCTTGCACGTGGCCGGCCCATACCGGCACGGGTTCGATCACCGGCATCTCATATGGTCCCCAAGCACCGCAGGAATAATTCCTGAGTACAGGGCCAGGAGTAACCCCTGAGCATCGCCGGGTATGACCCAAAAAGCAAAAAAAAAGAAAAAAAAAAAAAAAAGAATCATCAATCTCAAATATAGAGGTTTGTTTTTGAAAGTATACAAAAACTAGGAGACTGATTTTGCATACTGAGAATACATATATAGATAACTTATTTGTTCTAACTTTGTAGTCCTGTGTTATGATGTCAAATATGTATATTCAAATTAGCAATGAGTATGTTTTAATATTGCCTACCCCTTAAGTGTACAACTTTTCATGAAAATTATTTTATATTAGTATAGACTTATAAGGTTTTATAAACAAACTATTAGCCAAAGATAATTTTGTTTTGAAAGATTGCAGTGTTATTATAAGGAAAGCTATAAAATATATTAGATATAAAAGGTGCTCTACTTAAGGCTCATCCAGTGAAATGCTTTACACAAACTAGTGGTTGAATAAAATTGGAATTTCTTTGGTACATAGCCCAGATTGAAAAAACTTGGCCTATATTGTGTGACCCTACACTACTTGATAGATAGATCATTTTATCCTTGAAGGAAACTGTATACCATACTATCAACACAAATGAATTTAATCATAAGGGGAAAACATGTGATGTAAAATTTCATTATATTAACTATGTGAGTTTTACTTCCTTTTTAGAAAAGAGTAATCCTAAAGTCAAATTTGGTATCTATTCATTCAGAAACACACCAATTTTATGCTTTTATTTTATTGTTTGTCCAGGTGATGAATTTAGAATAACAATATTAGACTAACAAGTTCAAATGCTCAAAACACCTCTGCAAATCTTTTACTACAATTGAAATGTGACATACTGTACTGAATAAGACTAATTTCTACCACAAAACCAACAATCCCTGGTATCATAAACAATGCCATTTAGCTTGCTCTGTTTCTAACTTCTTTATTTCTTCCACTTGTTTTGATTGTCTATTGAAAAGCCCTCTACAATGGAAACCATTGCTGAGAAAATAAATACTATGAATTACTGCAATTTGGAAAAAATCGTTCTCAGCATAGCTGTTACATTCTGTACCTTTTCCAGTCCTTAGTTAGTTAAATATGCACACAAAAGTTTCTTAAAAACAAAGTCTATAAAAATATGTAATGCATGTGTATATTTAAGGCTTAGAAATAATTATATTCTGATGGCAATAACCTCTCTAATATGCTAACAACGGTTAGCCTTAGATATATTTATTTATAATTCTGTTCCAAACATATTAAAATCTCTTAGGGCAAAGACAAAATATTGGAGTGAAATTTAGATATTTTTATGTTGGTTCTATTTTTAATTTTTTATATTTTATTCCATTTTCTATTACTAGATTTAAAACAAAATACCTCTTTGTTCTAGTTATGGACTGAACCTGGATAAGCAGAGGCTAACTCTATGTTAAAGGAACATTTAGTTCTAACTTAAAGTTTTGGAGCCCTCGCTCCGTTTGTCCACTTCCCGCTTGAATGGCAAAGAACCACACTCAATGCAATAACACACAGGGTTATTCCAGTTAGCTAACACAGAGGGTTTATTCTAGCTAGCCGGAGCCAGTTGCTTCACTAAGACAGGCAGGTCCTAGTGAGAATGTTCAACCACGGGGAGAAAGCAATCGAGGATTATATAGGCCTTCCAAGGACGTTGCATGCGTCACAGCCCGCACAAAACATATAACCAATAAACTTAAAGAAAAACATATTTCAAACATTTCATCCTAAAAAGGTCATGCAAACTTAAAAGATCATGCATCCTAAAAAGTTCATGCAAAGAAAAAACAAGAGAAATGGTATGTCCTGTTCCAGTCATGTGCTTAATTAACCTGAAGACACATCCTGCCCACAGCCAGTGGTGAATCTATACTGTCCAGATGACCAGATGACAAGTCACATGCGTGGGCAATGACTTGTTTTCCAAGGCCCCAGGGTTTTACATAGTTGGGACCGTAATAGGGCCTAACAAAATCATTCCTCTACTTTAACAAGTTTGCGTTACACTTAATTAATAAAATATCAGTGCCAGGAATATTCTAAACATTGCGTATTTACTTTCAAATTAAGATGAAAATCACAAAACCCTCAAAGTGAAGGTTTTCATTGCTTTGTTTTATCACTTTAGTTGCAATTCCAGCAGAAACTGCAACTGCGGCCTCTGCTGATTGTGGCCTTTGAATTGCCCATGCTCAGCTGATTTCACTGCCGGTAACCCCAAAGAAACCAGGATTTCAAACAAAAAAAAGAAACAAAATTTTTCCTTAGACTCACTTACGCACACAGAAGCATCTTTCCTTGTGTTCAGCAGAAATTTCTCACTTGACAGCTGTATTACCAAGAGCCCCAGATACTTCAAAGCTTCTTAGAACTTAAGAAACTTCTTAAGATTTTAGTGTAAAACTTCTGAGAGATTTTAATGTGAAAGTCAGAATATCTATTTCTATCAATGACTGGATATAAAATGTATATAATCATCCTCTACTGTTTGTTCACCTGCTAAAATAACAACAAAATATCACTGAGATATCATACACAATTGCAAAGAGGAGAATAAGCAAAAAAGAACTTTAAAAATCATACCATTTAAAAATTTTTTTTTTGCAAATTTATATTTTTATCTTTTTCATTTGAATTTGCTTATTCTGATATTATTTATTTATTTATTTATTTATTTACTAAATATTCTATTATACCACCGTGAGATAAACAATTACAAAGATGTTGATGTTTGAGTTTTGGTCATACAGTGTTCCAGTACCCATTTCGAGTACCCTAAGACTGGAAGGGTCTAAGACCCTTCTAAGGCCTTCCACCAGTGCCCATTTCCCAACACCATGTCCCCAATTCCCTCCCTTCCCCTAGCCTGACTCTATGGCAGGTTCTTTCTCTCTTTTCTCTCTCTCTTTCTCTCTCTCTTTCTCTCTCTCTTCTTTCTTTTACACATTGTGGATTGCAATATATATATATATTATAGGTTATCATGTGTATCCCTTTGCCTGTATTCAATGCTCAGTTCCAGGCTGGTATTATCATTTTCAATGATTATTAGCACACTGCCCTCTTCTCTATTTTACTTAACCTCTGACTTTCACACATTTGCGGTTGATTCCACTGCAAAATCACAACATTTTAAATATTTGTCTGATGCTACAGATCTAACTCAAGGGTGAAGTACTTGATTGCATGCAAAGCCCTGCTTCAACTCTCAGCACCCAAATCTCAGGAGTCATGAGTAGTCACAAATTTCCCCAATAACTGAAATATTTTGTTTCTTTTTTTACCCAATAAAATAGCATTTGTGTCCTCAAATCATTTTATATAAAATAATTTTATTTGTAATTTGCTAATATAGGTACAATTGGCTGTTTACATATAGTGTAAAGAGCCAATACAGAAAATTTGCTCTAACTGATATCTGCTTATTAAAATTACCTTGCAAATATTGGAATATGGTACATTACATACGGCAATGAACTCATTTGGAAGAACAGGGAGCCTCTAGTGAAAATTTGGCACAAAATAAGGACTAATCCCCCAAAAATGGGAGGTGGCTCTAAGTAACTGGAGGTGGTCACTGCTGATGCATCTGGACCTGCTGCCTGATCAACACTCCATGGCGCTGCCCCCATCTGGGAGGGCCCTGCTCCAAGGAGACCAACTAGCATCTCACTTTCCTAGTATTATAAACTATGTCCCTAGTACACGTCTTACTAGAAAGCAATTAATGATGAAGTTAAAGATAAAAAATTATCTTTTAGAAAAGATGAAAATATAAATTTGCAAGAAAATTTAAAATGGCATGATTTTTAAAGCTCTTTTTTCTTATTCTCCTCTTTTGCAATCAAGTACTTCATTGTAAGCAATTGAAATTTCAATATTATATTTCTAAATTATTATTTGTTTGGTCTGAAAGTGTTGCAGGACTCCTTTAAGGGCATTTGGCTCAAAACATTAGCACACGAAAGGGCCTAGGTAAGGTGCAGGGAGGGATTATCTAAGGACATTTAACACTCCCTGCTTTCCATAACAATGGGAGGAAGGCCTGAGTTGCATGGGTATAAACTAGCCGGTTTTCACTCTCCCGCGCTTCTTTGGGGGCTGTGGCTCGCTGAGCGGTCGCCCTGCTTGGAAGTGTTCTTCTCCTTTCCCAAAGCCGATACGTGGTGGTCGCCATCTTGGCCTACACGTGGCTGGGGTTCTAGCCTGGAATCCTAAGCATCGGGTTTTTCCTTTTGCTGATTTGTATGCCTGAACCTGTGATAAGTAAAGTCTTTTAAAACCTCATCGGATCCCTGAGTGCTCATCCATTCCTCGCCGGCTCGGAGGTAGAAGGGAACTCGCTTCCCGGCACTGTCGGGGACTCGCGGAGCGCCCGACAAGAAAGGATTTATACTAATTTTTTTTAAAAAGACACTCAGGTTAAAGCTTTGCAAGTCTTTTTTTTTTCATATGCAACTTTTTATTATTTTTTTAAGTATTTTATTATACCACCGTGAGATATACAAATAAAAAGATATACAATTAAAAAGTTCATGATTGGGTTTCTTTCTGGAAAACAATATGGACTTTCCTCCAAAGACTAGAAATTGAACTCCCATTTGACCCAGCCATACCACTCCTGGGAAGCTTTGCAAGTCTTAGCTATGGAAGTTTGAGGATCAAATATTCAGCAGATTAGTAACAGATAGTGGTACTGTGTTGCAGGACTCCTAAGGGCCGCTGCATCTGCTCTGGATTGCCTCCCGCAAATCACTCCGTAGATAAGGGGGGTAGTCTAAATGTGGCAGTTTATCCGACCATGTATGCTGTACTAGCTGGTATAAATATTCTCCCATGCTATCACAATCATCGTGGGACTAGCTAGATCTTACCAGCATATTAGCCTGGCCACGTAAGGACACCTAAGTAATTAGACCAGAGAGAAATGCTGTTTGCTTCCAAACAAACAAGCATGGCTCCCTGATAAAATATAAAACTACAATGAAGTAGAGGAGACTTGTGAAGGCTTGGAGAAATATTTAACTGGCATTGGTGTTGATCTTTGGTACAGTGACTTGCCATCTCAGAAACCCCCTTCTCTACATTTCAAAGGCATTCCCGGCTCAAAACATTAGCACAGTAAAGGCCCTAGGTGAGATGCAGGGAGGGACTACCTGAGGGCATTGGACCCTCCCTGCTTTCCTTAACAATGGGAGGAAGGTCTGAGTTGCAGGGGGGGTATAAACTAGCCGGTTCCCGCTCTCCTGGGCTTCTTCTTCCCAGTGGGATCTCGCCTTGTGAGCGTTTATTCCCCTTGGAAATTTTACACGTGGTGGTCGCCATCTTGGCCTACACGTGGCTGGGGTTCTAGCCTGGAATCCTAAGCATCGGGTTTTTCCTTTTGCTGATTTGTATGCCTGAACCTGTGATAAGTAAAGCCTTTTAAAACCGCATCGGATTCCTGAGAGTGCATCCATTCCTCGCCGGCTTCGGAGGTAGAAGGGAACTTCGCTTCCCGGCACTGTCGGGGACCCCGGCGGAGTTCCCCGACAGTACTGTATTACATACTTTGTAGGTTCACTAAAGGGGAACTTTCAATATTTGCTTCCATATTTGTCTGTATATTTGGAATTATTCTTTCACAAATTAGAAGGGAAAAGCATAAAAGAAACCTTCCTGACAATCCAAAATTTAGTTGATGCCAGAACTGTACTTTAGAATGAGGATACTTACATAATTTCCACCTGTGACCCTTTCACTTTAAAAATGTTTACACAGCCCTAGATATGTATGAAAATGGTTGCACAAATTCATTTTTACTGCTAACAAGTCATAAATAATTTATTTGGAATATTGAACTCATATGGTGTAGTGACTCACAATTTAATGTAGGCTTTGAAATAAACCAACTAAAGAAGAGTACTAGGAAATTGTTAAAACTGAGTCTGCCTTTTTTTGATATTTTTAGACTTTCTTAATCATGTTTGTTCACCATTTTTTCCAAAATTGTGTACATAGAGTCTAGGTTTACGAACTTTATTGTTTTGAAAATTGTGTCCTTTCCTTTTATTCAATTTTAATTTTTTTTTTTTTATTATATTTTTTGTTGTAGTTTTTTTTGAGTCATACCCGGCAATGCTCAGAGTTACTCCCGGCTATGCACTCAGGAATCACACCTGGTGTTGCTAAGGGGACCATATGGGATGCCGGGAATCGAACCTGAGCTGGCATAGGCCGGGGCGTGCAAGGCAAACACCCTACCCACTGGACTATCGCTCCAGACCTTTATTCAATTTTAATTGATGTCACTGGTTCAGATGGATATTCTTATAAGTCAGCATCTACATACACTATATTATGTTACCCACCAAAGTGTACTCTAAATTCCTTATCATATTGTTCACTTAATAAAATAGCTATACTTATTTTTCATGAGATATTTATACAAAATTCATATTTATTTTCTTTCGTAATTTTATCATTGTTGTTGATAATTTTACATGTTTTACTTTGTAAAAAAGACCAAAATAATCATGATATATCTCAATATGATCAAGTTACTATCTAGTTTTTCACTAGATCACTAGATCACAATTGATCTAGTATATTTTTGTCCCCAGTACATATCTTACTAGAAAGCAAATAATGACAAGGTTGAAGATAAAAAAAAATTATCTTTTAGAAAAAGATCAAAATATTAATTTGCAAAAAAAAAATTAAAATGGTATGATTTTTTAAAGCTCCTTTTTGCTTATTCTCCTCTTTGCAATCAAGTACTTCATTGTGAACAATTGAAATTTCAATATCATCTTTCTAAATTATTATTTGTTTGGTCAGAACGGATTTATACTAATTTTTTAAAAGACTCTCAGGTTAAAGCTTAGCAAGTCTTAGCTATGGAAGTCTTTGCTATTCAATTTTAATTGATGTCTGTTGACCATTTTTTAATGGTGATCAGACATCACCATAATAGTCATTTAGTGATCTAGTGATAAACTAGATGGATAGTAACAGGGAATAAGGGTTTGCCGTGGATCAGATAGATAGTAACAGGGAAAAAGGGTTTGCCTTTTACATGACAGACCCTGATTCTGTAGCTACCACCACATAAAAGCACCAGAACAATACCAGGAATGATCCCTGAGCAGAGAGCCAAGATTAACCCTGAGCATAGGCAGAAATGCCCAAAGCAAAGAAACAAAAATAATTTTAGCATAGTGCTTATTAAGTCTCTAAACTTTATATGTTATATCAATAGTTTGTTTATAAAAAATAACAAGCTAAGAACTGAAATTCCCTAATTTAAAGAATAAACAGTCATGCAAAAATGTATTAACTCTTAAGTACATTTTCATTATAATATTTATGCCCTCTTAAAATTAGCTTGCTTAAACAGCTTAGACTCACTAAAGCAAACTGCCTTCTTCAATCTGTTCTATCCAATAGCATCAAGTGTGGTAGCACTTTTAGATAACAACTTTGAAATAAACAAAATGTTCTTTTATTACTTGTGTATCTTGTTTGCCAATTACATTTGAGCTCATTTACATTTCATTCCTAATAGTTTTCATACTCTAAATATGAATAGAGAATAGTGTTGTTTGAATATATTTATCCCAGTATCTTATCATGGTACATTTTACATTGAAATATCTTGATAATTAAAGTTTCAATGGGTGATCTCTTAAATTTATTAACTACATTATAATTTTATGTACATTTTAATTTACAACTTGAATTAGAGGATTGTATTATCATCATTAACAAATATAGAAAAAAAGGCTAGCAATTATAAGCAGTATGCGTTGATGTAAGCATTTTTGTTAGCCCTGAAGCAATTCTGATAGTTTTATTTTCTTAATCAACTTAGTCAACTCTCTTTATTGCTCTTTGGAGGTGGCTGTTTTGAACACATGCTGGGTGTTAGTTCACCGCTGCCAAATTAAAAATGATAATTCTCATGCGTGAAATAACTATATGGACTAATGACCAAATATCTTTATAATGTGAGCCACTATTGCAGCAGGTGGTCAAACAATTATACCTCATAACATAATATATTGCTAATGTAAAAAAATAAATAAATAATCTTGTTTGTGTTACAGTTAACCCCAGATATCAGAAGTGTATATGTGGATGCATTTAAAATATAAATTTTTGTGTTTAGCTATCACTATAAATTAAATATTTCACAATTAATAGAAAGACATTATATCCATTCTTTTATCTTATTTCCACAGTTATTAATGGAATATATATTTTCTGTGCATGAATGATACAAATGAAAGTAATTATAGAAAGTAAAATGTAAGAACCCTTTGCTTTATGTAATTAATAATCATTTAAAGGATTTGCATCCTTTAAAGAAGTAAAGGAAAATCTACACATGAAGTCAATTTAGGACAAATCAATTGTTTAAAGGAGCAACTATAATAAGAAAATATATATATATATGTATATATATATATATATATATATATTAAGTGTCTTTTTCATTTTGTTTTGCCTATTTTTTTGGCATTACTCTTGACTGTTTGGTCAGTGATCACCCCTATTAGGAGTGATCCAGTATGGATCACTGGGAGACCATATGTGGTGCTGAGGATCACCTTGGGTCTAGCAAGTTGTATGTACAGGCAAGCAAAATAGCAAGTGCTCTACCAGCTGAACACCACTCCAGCCTCTGAGATCTTTTATGTTCAATGATTAAATTTTATTTTGATGACAAATCACTATCACTATCTTCCCATTCATCATCTATTTGTTAGAGCGGGCACCAGTAATATCTCCATATGTCCTGTCTCATGCTAGTAGAGCCAAGGGCATTGGCTTGCTCCAGGAACATAAAGAGCCTCAAACCATTATATTAGGTCATGGGAATGACCTAATATAGTTGTTACTGGTATTTGGCATTCAAATACGTCACGAACAGCTGGCCAGGCTTGCCATGTGGGAGGCATACTCTTGTCGTCACCTCCAAATAAAGCATTTATTGATGAACCTTGCTGCTGGGCAAGCTGGGCTGTGATAGGCTGGTCTGCTGGGTGGAGTTCTGACAAGAGGGAAGTCCGAATGTAGAAAATGGCAGCCCCCATGGAGTGGGGGAGTTGTCTGGCTTGTTGTGAGGCTCTGCTGGGGTGGTGAGCCAGGGCTAGAACCCGCCATGCCTCCTGGGGGCTTCACGAATGGCTGGGCACAGGGAGAGCAAGGAGCAGCTCTGCCCCATGTCTGAGAGTCTCTGGATCAAAAAATAAGTAAATAAAATGTTTCTTAAACAGCAGGATTTGATCATTTATGAGAAATAATAAACAAATAATAAACATTACATTATTCTGGGAAAATTTTGTCAAATGGAGAAGCATTTGGGATAGGTTTGCAGATTAAATAGGAGTATTATGTAATATTCAGTAAGAAGATTTATTATAGGAAGAAATGAGTAAATGTTCATTAATAGATATTTAGAGAATAGATTTAATTAAATGGTAAAAGCTAGATATATATAATTCTGCAACAAGTTAGAAAACGATTAGTAGCAAAAGAAAGTATGCCATAGTTAAAAAAAATTAGCTTGGCTACACAGACATAAGATACTTTTACTGAGTCATCATGTACAATAAAAAGAAAACTTTCCTTAAAAATATCAAATGTGTGTTAGAATCTTTATTCTTATAATTCAAAGGACCAACAAGGTTGGATTACCTGTGAGTTTCTTGGAAGTGTAGATACAGTATAATCAAAGACAAACAGGGAACACAGCATATGCCAAGAAAGCTAAAGATCATTATAGAATTTTTTCAATGTGTGGATAAATTATAGAATATTTTTAAATGTGTGATCATATTCCATCACTGTTCCAGAGTCAAGGATGCTGTCTTGTTTGCCAAGGCATCGAAAATCAGATGGGATGGACATGAAATGCAATTTGGAGACTACTGCTGGACTAGATCCGCTACAGACTGGATCCCATGGGATGTCAGAAGATCATATGGCTGCCCACCTACAAGATGGTCAGACTTCTTCATCAAGTGGTTTGAGGCTGTTTGTACTCCTGAAGCAACCAGATGCCATTGGGCTACACTGGCACTTGATGGAAATATTACTGGAGCCCGCTCGAGCAAATCGATGAATAACGGGATGTCAAGTGATCAAGTAATCAACTGTGATCATATTCCAAAGTGCATAATAAATCTGTATTAATTAAAAATGATGTAATTAATCTTATATTTTGGAGTATTGATAGGTGAATATCTGACAATTCTAGATGCAATTTAATTAATTCAATGTAATACTATGGTTTAGTAGGAATCAAAAATATAAATGTTTTCAAAGTACTTATTTTTTAATAAACTACTCACAATGTTGTTTGTATATAAACATTTTTAAAATGTCAAGACTCCTAGAATAAAAGTAGAATAGCAGAAGTGTAATAGGTACTTGTTGTGTCTTAATGGGGTTTTATAAAATTTATTTTAAAAAAAAACAGTTATTTAAAATATATGATCATATTAAGGAATATATACTCCATAATAAGAATGAAAGGAATTTCTGTTACTAAGAAAAAGTGAGCATGATTGAAAATACAGCTAAGGGAGGGTTTTTTTATATGATCTTGGAATCCCTAACTGTAAAGTGAGAAATATGTAATTTCAATAATCGTTGAAGATATTAAATCAACTCAGGAAAAATATAACCAAAAAATAAATGCATTATTTTATTCTTCCTTAAGTTTTATTGAATCAGATTCGTATTTAGTAGAAACCCTAATTATGAATTATAATATGTTTAATATTCTTTACTTAAGTATGGGAAGGTCACAATGCATATGTGGATATCAGATATTTAAAGTTACCAGTAGAGAACATAAAATGTAAGTATAAATTTGAGAAACATCAAAAACACTAGTCTATAATAAATTAAATATTTTAATAAAAATACATATAAGAATGAAATTTAGGAAATATTATTGTCACAACAGAAATCAAGCAAACTAAATTAAGGAAGCTAAAAGAAACTTTTAAAAGAAAATTGATTTAAACAAGCAGATTGACCTGTAATCTTACAATATATATTATGAATATGTCTTATATTTTTTTTATCTTAGAGTTTTTTAAGTGCTCATTGGATTTGTCAAACCACAGAATTATTGATTTTATAATCATGCACATTCAGTGAAATGATGATTTCAGAAAATGGGTTGACTGATCAGTAGGAATTATGTGTCAAAAGTGTTCAACACAGAAATATTTTTCTGCCGTAATGGAGAGATGTAAGAGGATGGTGAATAGGGTAGTGGAGGCAAAACAATCACCAAAGATTCTTACCTTTACATAAAACCCTACTCTTGTTAATGCTATTTACTTTTTTTGTTGTTGTTTGAATCATATCTGGCAGTATTCACCATTTACTCCTCACTTTGTGCTCAGGGATTATTCCTGGTGGAGTTTATGGTACCAAATGGGGTGTCTGGGATAGAGCCCAGGTCCGCCACATGAAAGAGAAATGCCATATCTCTGGTACTATCTCTCTGGCCCCTACCCTGATATGTGAGCTGCCTACTGACTTTTAACGGATAAAATTTGATTAAAGGGCTAGAATTTTTCTTAGATTAACTTATAGACTTATTTCTTCTAACTTATATACCATTTTCTGCTCTCATGTTTGCTCACTATATAGCGTCCATCTGTGAATTCATAATGCCTTAAGCAAGTGGTTGAACTGAAAGCAGAATATAACCCAGGTAATGTTTGAGACACATTTAACTTCAACTAATTTACTGAAAAATTTAGAACAGAAAGAACAATCCAGTCAAACTGTGAAAAATCATTGCTCCACAGAAAGGATCACTTGTATCTCTTGTGTTTCCATTGTTCATCGATTTGCTCAAGTGGGCACCAGTAACATCTCCATTTGTCTCTATCTTGTGCTAGTATATCCCAAGGGCATCTGCTTGCTCTAGGAACACAAAGAACCTCAAACCATTCGATCAGGTCATGGGCATGAGGTATATTATTGTTAGTTTTTGTTTTGCCTTTTTTGTCACTCCGGTAATGCTCAGGGGTTTCTCCTGGCTCTGCACTCAGGAATTACTCCTGGCGGTTCTCAGGGGACCGTATGGGATGCCGGGGATCCAACCCGGGCCGGCATGGGCTGGCTGTGTGCAAGGCAAACGTCCTACCCACTGGACTATCATTCTGGCCCATTATTGTTTTTGGCATATCGAATATGACATGGGTAGCTTGCCATGCTATGCCATTTGGGTGGGGTACTATTAGTAGTAAGTAGGCTCTCTGTTCTTGAATTTACTGATCAACTGCATGGCCACAAAATGGCCGAGCCCAACTGGGAGAGCCAGTAGCACCTCTGCCCCACGTATGTGTGTCTCTGATTCACAGCCGACAATCCAGGAGCGGTTCATGGGCGGGTCCACCAGGCCTCCCTGACAGGACAAGGGTGGGGAGCAAAGGACCCTAGCTTCATCTCCACGGAAGCCCAGTGACTTTAGCCACTGAAATGATAAAGAAAATACTACCTGTTATTTATTTTTAAGTTTATGACTAGGGGATAATTTTCATATAATTAGAGATATGCAGATTGTGCACCTAAATCTGAGATATTGCCATAGCATCTGTGTAGAAATGATATTAAAATAGGAAATGGATATTGTTGATAGTGAGTGTGAAGATGTAAAATTTATTGAAAACATAGTTTACAGAATTTAAGGTACTGAACACACAGTTGAATAGGAAAATACTAGTCAAGAACTATGTAAAACCAATTGTAGTAATAAAGGTAGAAATGAATATACTTTGTCTTCTGTAGTTACAAGAGGGGAAACACTTTTAAAAATATAATAACCTACGGGGCTGGAGTGATAGCCCAGCGGGTAGGGCGCTTGCCTTGCACGGCCGGCCCATGCTGGCCCGGGTTCAATCCCGGCATCCCATATGGTCCCCTGAGCAACACCAGGAGTAATTCCTGAGTGCAGAGCCAGGAGTAACCCCTGAGCATCGCCGGGTGTGACCCAAAAAAGCAAAAAAAAAAAGATAAATAAAAAACAAAATATAATAACCTAAACTATTTTAAGGTGCAACATTTAAGGAATTGCTTCCTTTAGTTTTGTAATTTGGAGTAAAATCTGAGGTAAAGTAATACTTTGATGGAAAAAAAAATCTACTAAAAGAAGAGGCCATAGTTGGTTAGAAAAAAAAATTAATTAGCTGGTAAAACTAAAAAGATTCCAGCAAAGATCATGTCCATTGCACTGTCAGGAAAATATGGTATGAAGCTATAACTGAAGGTATAACTGTGAAATGTATTTATAAGACCCCAAAGAGTTTAAAAGTAGAGCCTCAGTACCCTGCAGTCAGAGAAAGACACTTTTAAGTGATCAAAGGTTCACAATACAGACTCCCCAGTCAAACAATAGGGTGTCTTTGAAGTGCAAGGGATTGGCCTTCAATATCTTCAACGAAACCAAGGTTGACATAGACTTACACCTCGGAGATTTGGTCTAATGTAGTTAACCACAAGAAAATTTATAAAATGATCCCAGTGTCCTTGAAACATGTATATTATAGGTATGCCAGAAAAATTGAATTGCGAACAAGGCACTTGGCATTGCCCCTCCGCCAACCCCAAAGAAACACAGTGAAACAAGGCCTTTTCAAGTTGCAAATGTCTCTTTTCTTTTTCACAGAGATAAATGGCTCTGAGTTCTGGACCAAGCATTTAGCAACCAGACAGAATGACCTTAGAAGCTAGCCCAGCCCTGAGCTAAAATCCTGCTGCTTAGGTGTAGCAAGCGTGAGTAGGAGAATCTAGTCAACTCTATTTCTGATTCATAAAAACTGCGAGATAGTTCAGTTGTGTGTGTTTAAGGATGGGAACTAAGTTACTAAGCTTCTGTGTAATATATCAATTGTTGGTAACAAAGGAGATGATGGGCATTAAGCAACATATTTGTGCACATGAAAGTTTTTAAAACAGCTATCTGGGTCTGGAACTTCCTGTGTGGCTTGTGGCAGATCTGGCTTGGATCCCCTGCACACCACCGGGAGTAATTCAAGGGTGACTTGTCCCTGAGCACTGCCGGATGTGACCTCCAAAGCAGAAAATAAAAATGAAGCAAGGTAGTTGGACTGGTCTTGGTAAGAGATATATTTCATAAAGTAAAAATTTTAATTATTACTATTTTGGCTCTGCAGTAGGTTAAAGAAGATTCTTTGTTATTAGTATGTTGATGTAGTTTGAGAATAACTTAACTGAATATCTTAGAAGTCTGGAGATGAACATCATATAGGTGGGACCCACATGGGTGCTTATGTGAGGCTGGAAGGAGAGAGAGAGAGATGGTCACTTTCTCCCCAGCCACCTCTGCAGCCTGGTACCCACTGGGCAGGCTAAGGACTGATAAAATCTGTAATGAGCCCCTGCACATCATGGACCTGAGCCCCTAGTCAAAGTGGCCATTCTGCCACACCTGATGTCTGCTTGATCTCTAGGCACAGGAGTTGATCCCCACTACCCGTGTTTTCTTGGGGAACCATGGGCTCAGGCTGGAGCGAGGAATTGCTCTCTGCAGGAAGCGAAAGTCAGTCCTAGGCTTAACCAGGGTTGCTCAAAGTCCTTCTCTTCCTGTAAGAAAAAGAATTTTCAGGTGTAGACAAGCAGTGAAATAAAACATTTTATTATGGAGGTTTTAGGATGGGGAAGGAGAAAAAAAGAAAGTGAGAGTAATACGCTCAAGGGAAAACTGGGACTATTCCAAGAGCAGAGGGCCCCAACAGATTTTCAAAGGCTTTTTAAAATATTTTTATTCTCTTGGGCAGGAATGCTCTTGGGCTGGAATGTCCTGGAGTCTTCTGCGGACTGGGTCATGGATGGCTAGTTGGATTAGGGGCAGGGCTGAGAAGAATGATCCACCTTCCTCAGGGTCTATTGTTGATGAAGGTCTTATCAAGTTTTCTTACTGGTTCCAAAAGGTGACTCTGAACACCCTTAGGGCTGGTTTTATTCCCAGAAAGTTCATTGTAATGTGCCCCCTTCCAGCCACTCTCCCACCCCCATACCCAAACTACATCAAAAGATTTAGGTGTAATTTTAAAGAGAAAAGATAGTTGAACTGACCTGTGACCTTTTTGAGAGGAACAGGAAGATTAAGGACCATAGTTCTTAATATGCTTGTTTCATATACCAAACAAGCAAAAACTGAATAAGCCAAGATACATATTGAAGAAAATATATAAAATTAAAAAAAAACCTTTGCAAACTCAAACACTGTATAAGCAATTAATATATGTTACTCTGGGCTTATGACAGAAAATCAAATGAGAGAAGGAGACTAGCAAACAGAATTTTGTGTTTATTGCTCATTAAACATCATGGTAAGAAAAAAAAAGGAAGTTCTCTCTCCTGCCATGAAATTGTGTGAGACACATATTTTCTAACTCTTGGCCTAAATTATTATAGATTAGAGAGATACAGATTAGAAAGATATCAAACAGATATGGTATAGAAGCAAGGTAATCCCAGAGATTATAAAATATGGATATTGATTGCTCTGGAATGCTATATTTGATCCAGTGATCAAATATATATGAGATCAAAATACCTATATAATTCCTGTTTGAATAATTTTAAATTATGTTATAAATAGCAGTAACTTATACAAATAAATTATTACTATGTGTTGCTGTTTATTTTTTTTTTTTTGCTTCTTTATTGCTGTTATTTTAGAGTACTCCTTGTGATGTATCTGACACATCATGAACAAATTGAACAAATGTGCTTTGCAAGCATGGGTTCTCCAGGTCGAGTCATAACTCTTGCCCATAATTTAAAAATTATTATACATTTATAAGATAATTTAATCTACTAAATAATTATAAAAGTAAAGAGGCAAATTATAAAATAAGTTTAAAATCACCTATATATTTATCAACAGATAAAACTAATTGCTAGTGCCAAAGGATAGAACATGGATTAGAACACTCCTTTTTCATGCAGCTGACCCTACTTCAATCCACAGAACTACAAAAGTTCTCTTGAATGTTTACAGGAGTGATCCCTGAGAGCTGAAATGGGAATAACTCCTGAGCACCACCTGATGTGACCTAAATCACTCACACCCCCAAAATTGATATTTAAATGATCTCCTATAGTTGTTATCTCACACATATTTATACTAAGAAATCCATATCTATATGGACTTATATATAACTTTTAAAAATGCATATATAATATGTGCATTTTTTCTTAAAAGTACATATATGATGACATATGTTATATATGTACTTTTTATTCTGTTTAAAATGTCAATTATAAAACTACTGTTTCAGGTTATGTAACATTAATTTGTCTAAATATTTCATCATGCAGATTTATCATAATTTATTTCATTATTATGGCATTATATCTGAAATACATAAATTTCTGTTCTGAAGTAAACAAAATGATTTAATAAGTGGATACAGATTCTATAGGGGAATGAATGCTAATGACTCTTTAAAAGATAATTTGAATGAAAAATCTACTTACACTTTAAAAAATTATATATTACTCAATATTTCACCTCACCAAATGATAGTACTTAATGTTTTAATGCTTAACTAATTCGGTTATATACAATTGCTTAACTTTTTTCACAAAAACAGTAATGCTGTTTCTTTTTCATTTACATTTTACAAGAATTTCCTATTGTTAAATAATGAAGCAATTATAAGAAAATGGTCATGTAGTCAAGCAGATTTGGGCACAATGCAATAGAATGTTGTTAACTGATAACTATCCTAGTGGGGAGAACTCCATGGCATAATCTAAAACAAACATATTAGTCACTATTTTCAGCTTGCGTTAGGCAATTACAGTCAATATATTTATGATGTAAAAGAGATAGCTATATGCTGTGCCTGTTTAACAATGATCTGTCAGAAGGCCATAGCAAATTTTTGGCCAATTTCATGGTATATATACAAGACTGTTCATTTAAAAAGCTCATATGAATATAGATATTTACACTGAAATACACTGAAATATATGTGTACATAGAAATATTTATACACATAGACAAATAGAAATGAAAGTCTATTGCTGTAGGACAGGCTACTGCAGCTGAATAAATTAAACCTTGATAACATTGACCTAATACATTATTATAGCATGCATATTTTTAAGTTTTTCCATGATATTATTTGGCTTGTCATTTGTCAAGTTCTAAACAATGTCTATGATCATTGTTATATCACATATATATGACTCACATCCTCTATTATTTTTTCTTCTGTCTGATATAATTTTTTGTATTCGTTTGTTTAATTTAAAGATTACTTATATTGAGGTAACACTGTTTACTATTATTAATGTAAATATTTTGTGTCTTCTGGTATTATATTTCCAAACATTTCTCATAACCAGAGTGCCAATATTTCTTGTGGATCCTGTCAATTTCTTGATGATATTAGTTTGTGTGCAGTTTACAAGGTGTTTTCATTGCTATGTGTTTGTTGCCTTGCATTGTTTCTTCCTGTAGCATATATTAGTGAAGAAATTGGCCTCTGTCTCTTTTTATTATTGTTTATAGATAATACCCTCCAGTTCCATTCATACTGTTACAAAAGAGGGGTAATAGGTGATCTTTTGCTTATTACTAAGAATTATTTCATTATGCATATTAGAGATTCTCAAATAATATCATTTGTTATTTGAAACTGGGGTTAATTTTAGCTATTGTTTCTTATAAATCTTACTCTCTCTATGTATACAAATATGTATATAAGCATGTTTAAATATATGTATACATATGCTCAATCATATGGCAACTCTAAATCTCATTTCTGAGAAATAAGCACTCACATAAACGTGAAAAATCACTGTATCACTGTATCACTGTCTTCCTGTATATCATCGATTTGCTCGAGCGGGCACCAGTAACATCTCAATATGTCCTGTCACATGTGAGAGAGTCCAAGGGCATTATCCCGCTCCAGGAGCATAAAGAGCCTCAAACCATTTCATCAGATAATGGGAATGAGTTCTATAATTGCTACTTGTATTTGGCATGTCAAATAAAACACGGGCAGCTTGCCAGGCTTTGCCATGCGGGTGGGATACTCTAGTAGTCACCTCAAAACTCAAGCAATTATTGATAAACCTTGCGGCCCAGAAAGAAGCCGCGTGTCCCAGCCATGATCAGATCTTCTGCTGGGTGGAAGTCTGAGGAGAGGGGAGTCTGTATGTGGAAAATGGCGGCCCTCATGGTATGGGGGGTCCTCTGGATCCTTGCAAGGCTCTGCTGGGGTGGTGGGCCAGGGCTAGAACCCACCATCTCTCCTGGACACCTCGTGATCAGCAGGGTACAGGGAGAACAACTAGCAGCTTTGCCTCGTATGTGTGAGTGCAATATATATGTATCTATAAATTTCTTTGTGGTCAGTCATTCAAGAGATACTGCATTCCTTCTATACATGAAGGTTATTTATATATAAAGGCACAAACTAAATCAAAAGATTTATTTTTTTAATTTTTTAAAAAATGTATTTCACCCTTACACTCTATATAAAATCATGGTTAAAAAGTTGTACATGGTTGTTCATGATGATTTGTTACAGACATTCAATGTACAAAATCAATCAAACCCACCATGACACTTTGCACAACTATTATTCCCACTTTTCTTTCCCAACTCATATGTTTGCCCCCCATCACTGTCTGTCTGTCTTCACTGTCTTCCCGTTCATCATCGATTTGCTCTACTGGAACCCAGTAACATCTCCATATCTCCTGTCTCATGCTAGTAGAGCCCAAGGGCATCTGCTTGCTCCAGGAACATAAAGAGCCTCAATCCATTCCAGAATGAGGTCTATTGTCGAGGAACGCCGCCGGGGTCCCCAACAGTGTCAGGACAGAGGTTGTCTTCTACCTCCGAGGGACGCCGGGAGAAAGATGAAAACTCACGAGTCGGTGCAGTTCCAAAAATGGCTTTTAATAGTACAAAAGCTCTTCCACAGCAATCCAATATAATGAACAAACTCTAGCTCTGGTCCGAACTTAGACCATACAAAAGAGCCTAAGTCTCCCACCAAAGAGAGAGGATGTCACCCGAGCTGAGTCCTACCCAGAAGGAGCAAAAGGCCAAAGAGCAAAAGGCCAAAAGCCAAAAGCCAAAAGCCGCAGGGAGCCAAAAAGCTGAAGGCTGAGGAACCAAAAGGCAAAGGTGAAGGGGCCTCAAGTCAGCCCCTTATATACACCAAAGTAAACCAATCGGGAGGTTGTCATGCCAACAAAGAACCCTAAACAGAGTGTAGTGCCACACCCTGTTGCAGGTATAAACAAAGGTTACACCAAGGACTAATCCCGAGATTATCTCTTATGTAAAACACTGGAGAGAGGGGGCTGATATAAAAATAATACATCTTAACTTCATGAGCTTCATGTAATCTAGATGGAACCCACAAGGTCCTTATTATTATCTGCACCAGGGTGATTCTGAGTATCTTGTTCTCATGTACTGAAAGGGTCATACTCGCCTGCTTAGAGCAAACTAGTATGATCCTTCCTATAGTCTTCCTTTAGTCTCAGCGTAGCCAGGGTGGTAGTCTCCTGGTAAATTCTAACTGTCCCACGTTGGGTGCAGTGGGTATAAAGAGGAGCCGTGCCCGATCTAGAAAACATAGAAGTCTTAGTAGATGTATAAGTCAGAAGTTATTCAATCAAGGTGACTTCTGTAACTGCCACACCCTCTAGCAGTGTTTACATAGAAGAGAGATCTCATTAGAATGAACCTTGGATTAAATAAGATTAAGCTGGGAGTGAGCAAAACAACAAAACTCCCAGGTTAGCTAAACATGTCCTCCAACAGTCTATAATTGTTACTTGTCGGGGAGCGGCCACAGGGGTCCCCGACAGTGTCAGGACAGAGGTTGTCTTCTACCTCCGAGGACGCCGGGAGAACAGATGAAAACTCACGAGTCGGTGCAGTTCCAAAAATGGCTTTTAATAGTACACAAGCTCTTCCACAGCACTCCAATATAATTAACAAACTTTAGCTCTGGTCCGAACTTAGACCATACAAAAGAGCCTAAGTCTCCCACCAAAGAGAGAGAGGATCTCACCCGAGGCTGAGTCCTACCCAGAAGAAGGAGCAAAAGGCAGAAAGCCAAAAGCCAAAAGCCGCAGGAGCCAAAAGCTAAAGGCTGAGGAACCAAAAGGCAAAAGGTGAAGAGGCCTCAAGTCAGCCCCTTATATACACCAAAGTAATCCAATCGGGAGGGGCATGTCAACAAAGAACCCTAAACAGAGTGTAGTGCCACACCTTATTGCAGGTATAAATAAAGGTTATGCCAAGGACTAAGGAGATTATCTCTTATGTAAAACACTGGAGAGAGAGAGGGCTGATATAAAGTAATACATCTTAACTTCATGAGCTTCATGTAATCTAGATGGTACCCACAAGGTCTTTCTTATTATTATCTGCACCAGGATGATTCTGAGTATCTTGTTCTCGTGTACTGAAAGGGTCACTCTCGCCTGCTTAGAGCAAACTAGTATGATCCTTCCTATAGTCTTCCTATAGTCTCAGCATAGCCAGGGTGGTAGTCTCCTGGTAAATTCTAACTGTCCCACGCTGGGTGCAGTGGGTAAAAAAGAGGAGCTGTGCCCAATCTAGAAAACATAGAAGTCTTAGTAGATGTATAAGTCAGAAGGTATTCAATCAAGGTGACTTCTGTAAGTGCCACACCCTCTAGCAGTGTTTACATAGAAGAGAAATCTCATTAGAATGAACCTTGACTTAAGTAGATTAAGCTGGGAGTGGGCAAAACAACAAAACTCCCAGGTTAGCTAAACCTGTCCTCCAACAGTTACTGGTATTTGGTATATCAAATACAACACGGGTAGCTTGCCAGGCTCTGCAGTGCAGGTAGCATACTCTTGCAGTCATCTCTAAGTCCAGCATTTATTGATGAAACGCAAGGCTGCTTGTGGCGCGCAAGCCGGGCTGTGATTGGCTGGTCTGCTGGGTGGAGTTCTGAGAGAGAAGTCTGGGTGTGGAAAATGGAGGTCATCATGGAGTGGGGGGTCGTATGGCTTGTTGCAAGGCTCTGTTGGGGTGGCAGGCCAGGGCTAGAACCTGCCATCCCTCCTGGGCGCCTTGTGAGCGGCTGAGCACAGGGAGAGGAAGTAGCAGCTCTGCCCCATGTCTGTGAGTCTCTGGCCCGGCATACCTGAGCCAGATTAAAAAAAAAAAAAAGACTGCTGCAGGGTGGAACTCGAGCCGGGCTGTAATAGGCTGGTCTGCTGGGTGGAGTTCTGACGAGAGAGAAGTCTGGGTGTGGAAAATGGAGGCCCTCATGGCATGGGGGGTGGTCTGGCTTGTTGCAAGGCTCTGCTGGGGTGGCAGGCCAGGGCTAGAACCTGCCATCCCTCCTGGGCGCTTTGTGAGCGGATGGGCACAGGGAGAGCCAGTAGCAGCTCTGCCCCATGTCTGTGAGTCTCTTCAGTGCTCGGGTTAATTCTGGCTCTGTACTCAGCTATAACTCATGGTGGGCTTAGGGAAACCATATGGGATGCTAGGGATTGAACCTCAGTAGACCTTATACAAGGCAGGTGCCTTTCCTCTGTACTGTAGCTCTGGCCCCTATAGCTCATTTTTCATCCAGGAAATTGTTAACTGAATCCACATGAAAGTTTTTTTTGGAAATGAGTCATTCATTGCACCACACCTTCGGTACACAACTCTCCTGGGTATTGGCGGAGCCCTATACTCCTTACTGAGGATCTGTGTTTGGCTGAATAACACCCCACTTGTCGGGGATGCCCACCCAGGGACGCCAGATGTCGGGGAAGCCGCGGGGTCCCCAACAGTGTCAGGACAGAAGTTCTCTTCTACCTCTGAGGATGCCGGGGGAACAGATGAAAACTCACTAGTCCGGTACAGTTCCAAAAAAGACTTTTAATAGTACAAAATCTCTTCCACAGCACTTCAATGTAATGAACAAACTCCAGCTCTGACCAAACTTAGACCACACAAAAGAGCCTAAGTCTCCCACCAAAGAGAGAGGATCTCACCGAGATGAGTCCTACCCAGAAGAAGGAGCAAAAGGCCAAAGAGCCAAAATCCAAAAGCCACAGGAGCCAAAAGCCTAAAGCTGAGGAGCCGAAAGCCGAAAGCAAAAAGGCCCCCATAGTAGACCCTTAATAATCTATTTTATATTGCTTGGTATAATTTTTTTGCGAAAAGGAAAGTCAAAATGTTTCCTCAGAAGAAACTTGGTGAAAATTGTAACTCTTTATGGAACTATTAAGGCCTTATGTAAAATAGCTTTATATTGTTGTAGCTTAAGTTTTTGTGTTGATATTTTGTTAATCGAGATTTGTTGCCTTCTAAACTATATCCCATCCAATCTTAGGTGCTACTTCTGGTTTATCAGAGTTGGCAAGTTTGGAGGTATTGCTCCAGAAAGTCCAAAAATTTTAACAGGGTGATGCAGATAGAGTTAAATTTTTTTTCTGTATGGCAGTTTTGAGGTGTGTTGTTATGTGCCAGGTTTTCTGGAAGTACAGGGAAATAGGGAGTACATAGGCCATCCCTGACTCCATGAAAGCCTAAAGATTTCATTACAAAGCCCTCATACCTGTTTTTCAATAGATTCATAACTGAATGAGGCTTGTCCTGAGCATTGGAATCTGTCCAGAGCATAGTAGAAATTGTTGACCGTGAAAGTTTTCGGCTGCTGGAGCTTTTTTTTTGGGCAGGTACTGGCCACACTTGAGCCCTTCCAGGTGCTGCAGAGAGCTCAGCCTTTTGCAGAGTCATAGAAAAATCTCTGAAACATCTTGCTCTCTTTTGAGAATTATATATGGGTCTCTGAATCATGGCCAATGAATGAACTTACTAGACTCCAGAGGTGGTTTCTCAGACAAAATTCTTAAATCTTGAATGATCTATTTCTACATTGAATTCTTGACAAATCCTAGATCTTAGGATGATACTGAGTGTCATCAAACACCTGTTGCTCATAAGTGCAACATAAAAGTGCCATATTTTTTGGGATTGGCGGGGACAGAGATGTAGTTCAGTGGTGAAGGCATTTATCCCGCATGCATCAGGCGTGGGTTCAATCCCTAGCATATATATATAATCCGTCAAGCACTGCCAAGATTATACTTGTCAGTGGGCTCCAAGGGGTGGCGTACATGAGTTAGAGAGGAGAAAGAGTGATTTTCTCTTGACCCACTTTGCCACCCTAGTATCTGCTGGGAAGACTTTACAAGAAAAGAAAACCAGACCTAGGCCTTACCCAACCAATAGATCTTTGTCCTATATCTCAGAAAAGAATTTCAGTAGCAGACAAGCAGTGCAGAAAAGCAGATTTTATTTGGTGATTTTAAGGAAGGGTAAGAAGGGAGATAAAAGTGAGAGTAATACACTTAAGAGAGAAAGTGAGCTTCTCCAAGGATAGAGAGAGTACACACATTTCAAGAGGATAGATGTGGAAGACACATTTGCTTAGGGACCACATGTGTCCAGCCGCATCTACACAAGCAACAACCGGGCTTGAGTAGCATATACATGCTAGTATCAAAAATTTTCTATCACATCATAGTGTTTTTTAATGGATATGAAAATAATTTAGGAAAAAATACCAAGAATCTAATGCACTTACTTCACAGAAATAAAAAAGAAAAAGTTTAAATGCTTATATGTAGCAATATTCCCATGCTTTTTGTGTGTGTGTGTGTGTGTGTGTGTGTTTGTGTGAGGGTGGATGTGGTAAGGGACACACCAGGAATTTCTCAGGATTTACTGACTTAAAGGTGAGGAACACACCAGGAAGTTCTCAGGATTTACTCCTGACTCTGTATTTAGAGCTCACTCCTGGTGGGATATGGAAGACCATTTGGCTGCTGGGATACAAACGAGGTTGGCTGTGTGCAAAGGAGTCTCCTAGCTGATATAGTATCTTTCCAGTCACTCCATGCTACTATTTCTTAACATTCTTACTAGTGCGTCGACTCTTGATTCAATAAAAATGTTAAATTGCTGATACTTTGGGTGGAGGAGGAATTTTGGTCACTCCCAGGAATTTTGGTGGTACTACTACCTCAGTGCTCTAGGGTCACTACTTAGAGTGTTCAGGAAACAATGTGGTGTCATCAGGAATTGAACTTAACGTCATGTATGTAAACCATATGTTCCAACCTGGTAAACTATTTCAGAGACCTCTTGTGAAACTTTTTAGTGCTTTAAGCAAATGTAAAGAACAACTAATATGAGAAAGAGTGCAAAATTTAATCATATATTTAATTGTGTTAAAGATTACTCTCATAATAAAATCTAATGAAAGAATCATCATTTTGGAAAATAGACTATGGAGAATATTATTGAAATTCTCTTTAAAATACCATGTGGAATGGTACAGTTATTTTTTATTTATTTACTTATTATTTTAAATATTTTATTATACCACCATGAGTTATATAATTACAAAGATGCTCAAGTTCAGGTTTCAGTCATATATTGTTTCAGCACCCATCCCTCCACCAGTGCCCATTTACCACCACCAATGTCCCTGATTCCCTCTCGTCTCCCCTTACTATGGAGTTCTTTATCTCTTTTTGTTTCTCTCTCTCTCCTCCTCTTACAACTGTGGATTGCAACGCATACATTTAGAGGTTATCATGTGCATCTTTTTGCCTGTATTCAATACTGAGTCCTAGGTTGGTATTATCACTTACAACAATTGTTAGCATACTGTTCCCTTCTCTGTCCCACCCAACCTCCGATTCCCAGATCTTTATGGTAGATTCCACTTTTGAATCATATCATAATCCATGTTTTGACTGTTTTGACTCATACTCATATCATAATCCATGTTTTGACTGAACTTGGATATTGGTATCATAATATGTATATAAATGTATATATATATATATATACATATATATATATATATATATATATGTATCTATATAGTTCTGTCCCAGCAGACCAGCCCATCACAGCCCGGATCACCGACACCCACCCAGCAGCAGCTTTTTCCTCAATCCGGCCCAGGTGTGCTGGTCCAGAGACTTTCACACATGGGGGCAGAGCTGTTCCTTGCTCTCCCTGTGCATAGCTGTTCATGAGGCAGTCAGGAGGCATGGTGGGTTCTAGCCCTGGCCCACCACCTCGACAGAGCCTCACCACAAGCCAGACCACCCCTCCTCACTCCACGGGCACCGCCATTTTCCACATTTGGACTTCCCTCTCGTCAGAACTCCACCCAGCAGACCAGCCCATCACAGCCCGGCTCGCGCGGCTGCTGCGGTTCATCAATAAATGCTTTATTTGGAGGTGTTTAAAAGAGTTTGCCTCCCGCTCAGCAATCCTGGCAAGCTTCTCGTGTTGTATATGATATGCCAAATTCCAGTAACAATTATATTAGGTCATTCCCATGACCTAATATAATGGTTTGAGGCTCTTTATGTTCCTGTAGCAAGCCGATGCCCCTGGCTCTACTGGCATGAGACAGGACATATGGAGATATTACCGGTGCCCGCTCTAGCAAATAGATGATCAACAGGAAGATCGTGATCATGATCATGATAGTACTGTCATGCAAATAAATGCAGTCATTCTATATCTTTCTCTTTCATTCTGGCTAATTTCACTCAACATGATCCTCTCCATGTCATTCTTTTTTATAGGCAAATTTCATAACTGTATTTTTTTCTAACAGCTGCATTGTATTCCATTGTGTAATGTGCCAAAGTTTCTTTATCCAGTTCTTGGGCACTCTGGTTGTTTCCAGATTCTGGCTATTGTGAATAGCGCTGCTATGCACATAAAAGTGGGATAGTGTTTCCGCTGTGTATTTTTGGCTTCCCATGGTATATTCCCAGGATTTGTATGACTGGGTCAATGGGGAGTTCAATTTGTCCCCTTTTCCCCACATCAACGCCAGCACTTGTTCTTGCTTTTGTGGATATGTGCCTGTCTCTGTGGTGTAAGATGATAGATATCTCATTGTTGTTTTGATTTGCATCTCTCTGATGTCTAATGATGATGAGCATTTTTTCATGTGTCTTTGGTCATTCAAATTTCCTTCTTATCGAAGTTTCTGTTCATTTCTTCTCCCCATTTTTCAATGATGTTTGCTGTTTACTTCTTATAAATTTCTACCAGTTCCTGGATATTAACCCCCTATCAGATGGCTATTGGGTGAATATTCTTTCTCTTTCTGTGGACTGCTTTTGTATCTTGGTTATTGTTTCTTTTGAGGTGCAGAAACTTTTTTGGTTTCATATAGTCCCATTTGTTTATTCTTTCTTCTAGTTGTTTTGTTAGTGGTGTTTCATCTTTGAATATGTCTTTAGCTTCAATGTTGTGGAAGGTTTATCCTATATTTTATTTGAAGTACTTTATGGAGTCAAGTCTGATATTGAGATATTTGATTCATTTTTATCTGAATTTTTGTGCATGGTGATAAACAGAGATCTAAATTCATTTTTTTACATGTAGCTGACCAGTTTTCCCAGCTCCACTTGTTGAAGAGGCTCTCCTTGTTCCGTTTCACATCTTTTGCCCCTTTGTAGAAGATTAAATGATCATGTGTTTGAGGATGGTTGTCAGCAAGAGCTGCTACTTGCTGTGCAGTGCCCAGCCCCTCATGAGGCGCCGGGGAGGGATGAAGGGTTCTAGTCCTGGCCCGCCACCCCAGCAGACCCTCACAACAAATCTGATGACCCTCCCCACTCCATGAGGGCCACCGTTTTCCCCATTCAGACTTCCTTCTCTAGTCAGAACTCCACCCAGCAGACAGCCTATCACAGCCGGGCAAACACCCACCCTGCTGCAGTTTTTTTTTTTTTTCCAATCCGGCCCAGGTATGCGGATCCAGAGACTTACAGACATGGGGCATAGCTGCTACTTGCTCTCCAGTGCCCAGCCGCTCATGAGGTGCCAGGAGGGATGGCAGGGTTTAGCCCTGGCACACCACCCCAGCAGAGCCTCACTACAAGCCAGACAACCCGCTCCCACTCTATGAGGGCCGCCATTTTCCACATCCGAACTTCCCTCTCATCAGAACTCCACCCAGCAGACGGGCCTATCACAGCTTGGCTCTTGCGGCTGCATCGTTCATCAATAAATGCTATATTTAGTGGTGACTACAAGAGTATGCCACCCAGATTGCAAGCCTGGCAAGCTGCCCGTGTTGTATTTGATATGCCAAATACCAGTAACGATTATATTAGTTCATTTCCATGACCTAATATAATGGTTTGAGGCTCTTTATGTTCCTGGAGCGAGCAGATACCCTTGGGCTCTACTAGCATGAGACAGGACATATGGAGATATTACTGGTGCCCCCTCGAGCAAATAGATGATGAACAGGAAAATAGTGATAGTGATAGTGTCAGGACACTCAACTCTATTCCATAGGTCCACATGTCTGTTTTTATTCCAATACCAGGCTGTTTTAATTACTACTGCTTTGTACTAGAGTTTGAAGTTGGGAAAGGTGATGCCTTCCATCTTCTTTTTCCCAAGGATTGCTTTAGTTATCCGTGCAGGTTTATTATTCCATACAATTTTCAGGAGAGTTTGGTCAATTTCTTTGAAGAATGTCATGGATATGCTTATAGGGTTGGCATTGAATCCGTATAAAGCTCTAGGGTGCATTGCCATTTTGACAATATTGATTCTCCGGATCCATGAGCAGGAATGTGTTTCCATTTCCTTTTTTTCCTCTTTTATTTCTTGAAGTAATGTTTTGTTTGTAGAGTTTGTCTTGAAGTAATGTGTGTCTTGAAGTAATTTTTATTTGAACCTCTACAAGCCTTGAAGTAATGTTTGTCTTGAAGTAACGTTTTGTTTGAACCTCTACAAGCCTCTTTGTAGAGGTCCTTTACGTTCTTTGTCAAACTGATTCCTAGGTATTTGATTTTCTGTGGTACAATTGTGAATGGGATCATTTTCTTTATATCCCTTCTTCTCTTTCATTATTTGTATACACGAAAGCCACTGACTTTTTGGTATAGACTTTGTATCCTGCCACTCTACTATAGGTATCTATTGTTTCTAGAATATTTTTGGTTGAGAGTGTAGGGTTCTTTAGGTATAATATGATGTCATCTGCAAATAGTAATAGCTTGACTTCTTCCTTGCCTATCTGGATACCCTTAATGTTCTTTTCTTCTCTGATGCCTTGGCTAGTACTTCCGGTACTATATTGAATAGAAGCTGCCACATGGGACAAAACAGAGAACAATGGGCTTGCTGTCCTGCAGCTCTTCTCAAGCCTCACCATTCCTTTGACCGGGCCCACTCCCCTGCTCCAATCTCCCTGATCCCACCTGCTTTACTCCTGGTACAGTTATTTTAATTTTACAACAAACTATCAGTCAAAATAAAACAGAAACCCCTTCCAAAATAAAAGAAAATCTTACCATTTTAAAGTTATGTTGCAGACTCTGGAGACAACAGTATAGCGTTTTAGAAAATACTGATCAGCGGACCAAAAACAATATGAAGAGAGTCTATGAATGGAAGTGTATGATTTTAAGGGTAACAATGGTCATTAAAGAGAAACAGGACAAAAAATGACATAATAATACATGATATTTAAGTACTCTGTAGAATCTCCAGTTGAGACAAATCTAAAGAATGATAGCATGTTCTTGAAACACCTAAATCAGAACCTTTTTCTAGGAAAAGTAATTATATGAATTAATCAATTACAATTAATTACAAATGGGTACCTAATTGTAAATGCTCCAGAGTCCTGAAACAATGATTTTAATTTTTTAAAAAGAACATTTTAATTCATAGTCAATAGATATATCATTTAAGTTTTATATGTATCTCTGTACGACATTCATATTTTATTACATAATATGTGTATAATGCATATAATATATTATAAATTATATTATTAGTAATATGTCTTATAGATTATATAATATAATATATTATTTTTTATATTTCATTATAAATACATGTATTAAAATAGTTTTACTTTCGAGAGTACCTGTTAGATGAGAATGAATGTACAGCCTATATTTTGGAACTTAATATTAAAAAAGTGGGCCTCCAATAAATTCAATCATTTCTTCTTTTACTCAATGCATTATTTTTAATTTTGAAATTTCCTTTTGCTTCTGGAAATAAATGCACACTATTAAATGATCAATAAAGAATAGATATCAGATGATTTTTTAATTTTTGCTTTTTATTTTTAATTTTATTATACCACTGTGATATATACAATTATAAAACTGTTCATGTTCCAGCACCTATCCCTCCACCAGTGCACATTTCTCACCAATGTCCCCTGATTCTCTTCCCTTCCCCCAACCTGCATGTATGGCAGGCACTTTGTTTCTCTCTCTCTCCCTCTCTCTCACTCTCTCTCTGACTCTCTCTTTCTGTCACTCTCTCTTTCTTTCTCTATCTCTCCCTTCTTTTACACATTGTGGCTTGCAATACAAACATTTAGGGGTTAGATATCAGATGACTTTTACCTCACGCATATTTTGTTGCATTATTTAAAAATACATTCTTAGGGCCATAGAGCAGTAGAGCATGTGTCATTGGCTTTGCATGTGGCTGGCTGGAGTTTGATCCCCTGAGTCATTGTTCCCCAGATCCTGCCATGAGCGAACCCAGAGTACCACTGGGAATTGCCCAGAAACAAAAAACAAAACAAAATATAAAATCTTAAAAAACAATTATTAATAAATATCATTACAATAAATAATTTCAACATTACACGTTATAGTAATCCTTTTTTTCAGAACAAGATGACTTATGATGTTTAAACAACCACTCCCAAATTATACAAACACATATATGAACATATATATACATATATAAATATATATACATACATATATAACTATATATATACATACATAAATAAACATAACTCTCTATATATAGTTTTCAATGTATATTCAGTTTAGCTCATTATTTCAAGCACTGGAAATATTTTATAAGACATTTTATAAGCATCTATTTTTAATGCTATTTTAAATGCTTATAACAAAACAACATCTGTTTAATATCCTTACTTTAAACATTATTCAGATAGCTTAAAAATTTTAAACAAGTCTACACAATATATTCTCCATTAGAGTAACTTTGGTTATATACCACAGAGCTGTTCAACTACTTACATTTTCTCACAAATGTGGGAATAGAAGCCTGAGGCAATGTGAATAGCAGCTCTTCAAACATCAAAGGATCTGTGAAGGATTCTTGCTTTGCTCTTGCCATCATGAATTGGCCTATGCTTGGGGAGCAATTAAAATTAAGTATCCTCTGAACAGCAAAAATTGAAAAGCTCCAGTTCTGATATGAACATATTCTGTCTCAGTAGTGGCAAAGATGAGGTGTTAAGAAACACAAAAAATAGAATAGAAAGGAGGGACATGGTATTTTGCATTCATTGTACTTCTTTTACCTGACAATGTTTAAATGTAAGCATATTTCTCATGTTTCACTGTCTTTTAGAAAAATAGAGGTGTGCATATGGTCTATTTTATTTTTATGTGGACACATATGTATACATAAAATCATTGGCATTCCATTACAAGATCAAATTTCCTTTAGAAATGATTCTTATTGTCAAATTACACAGTTATTATATTTTCTAAATTTAGCACATAGAACAGTAAAGAATTTCCCTAGAATTAAAGCATGAAAGTGTAAAATGCAAGCTAAAGGTGTAGCAAATTTAGTTGTATTTTTTAAAATCATATGAGTCTAGTAGTGTGGATAGTTAGTATGGATTTTATGACTCAAATCATATATTGTATTGTCCAAAATTAAAATAGCTTAGCATCAAATGACTAACATTTCTTAAGAAAATAGCTTTCAAATATTATATCTAGGGTCCACAGCGATAGTCCAAAGGGTAGGGCAATTTTTGCATAAGGCCAACCCAGAATTCATCTCCTGCATCCCATAGGTTACCCGAACACTTCCAGGAGTAGTTCCTGAGTGCAAAGTCAAGAGAAACCCCTGTGCATCACTGCATTTGATCCAAAAATAGAGAGAACAAGAACCTTAAAAAATTATAATTAACTGTTTACATTGAGAAACACACACATACATACTCACAACTAACCACTATTTACCTGCATTCTGGGTAATCAAACTTGATAATTGCTAATATGCACTACTGACTTTACTATTGCATTGACTTCAAATATATAGCACTAATGTTTTTATTTCTTTGTTTTAGGACCACATCCAGTAGTACTCAGGACGACTAGCTCTGCACTCAAGGATCACTCCTGATGGTGCTTGGGGAACCTTATCAGGTGCAATGGATTGAACCTGGCCTAGCCAAGTTCAAGTACAGCCTTACCAGTTTAACTATCTCTAGCCCAATATTTTTAACTCTTTACCAAGATAATATTAAAATGACTTATTTGTTAATTTAAGGTACATCCCAAAAACACATTTAATATTTTTCTATTACTCCAAGGAAAATAATGATCTACAACCCTTGGCTTAAAATGTATAGTATTAATCTAGCATTTATGATTCCTATAGAATTCCAATTAGACTCTTGATCAAGAGAACAATTTTAAGTCAAATGAGCAAAACCATAAATTTGCAGACTCTGTGTATTCCACTGTAAAATTCTGAGTCACTTTCATTATAGTCCTTATAAATGACCTCTTAATTCAAATATTTTCTCTGTTTCTTTTTACCTCTTTGACCATACCTGGTTGTACTCAGAGACTAGTCTTGACTAAAGAATCATCAGCAATCCCTCCTGATAGGAATAGGGGGACCATGTAGGGTGCTAGTGTTTAATCCTAGATTGGCTACTTACAAAGTGAGCACCCTATTCTCTGTATTATCTCTTAGTTCCTTAAGGCAAATATTCCTATAAGAGCACTAATACATATTTTAAACAAATCATTAGGCTTTTAGGGCTGAATTTAATCATCCAGAACTTGAATCTATTACCCATTTCACTTTGAATTGTGACATTCCTATTCATAAGTCTTGCCTGGAATATAGGGAGGAAACTATCATAGAAATATTGTATACCTGGTGACCAGTGAGACAGCAAGAAATTAAGACACTTACTTTGCATATACATACCCCAGGTTCTATTCCCCAAATGCACAGGGTGTCCTGAGTATGAACAAGATTGTTTTCCAAGCACAGAACCAGAAATAGTGCCTGAGAAATTTCAGTATGGGTCAAGTACAACTTACTGAAAGGAAATATTGAAAAATTAAAGAGCACACTTTATTCAAAGTTTTTGTTAAAATATATAATAGCTGCTTAAAAACGTTATCATTTTATTTAAGGCCATCTCATAACACTGAAATTAAATGTACCTTAATTTGCAATTTAGAATATTCCTTTGAAAAGCATCATTTGACAAACAGTGCTTTATTTTAAAATATATATTTATTTTTATTTCTTTAGGATATCTGGATGTCTTTTAGAAGACACTGTGATAAATATCCTGTTTATTTTAACAATTTATTCATATTTTCCCTTTCCAACTTTATTCTAAAATTAGCATTTACTTTTCATTCCATAGAATATTATTTTTCTGAGTGTGACATATTAGTGAGCATTCTCAATATTACTAAACACTTCTTTACAATTCAACTTGTAATTCTACTTCCAACTTAACTTGATTATCACTATAGTAGAAAAGTCTATTAGATGTTTCATTTACTGTATTTCCCAAATACTATATAGAGTTTTAAAAAAAGTATTAAAACACACACACACAAACACATAAAATCAGAGCTATTGAAATTCTCATAGGGCAAATAGCTGTAGACAAGCATGAATAATGCAAAGATATCATCTCTAGAGCAAAATGAACATCAGAAGATGTGAGCTCCTTACCCCTAAGGAACAATGAAACTGTAGGTAGCCTGAAATATTTAAATTAAATCACGTTCTAATATGCAATATACACCCTGAGAGAAATAACTGAAGAGGAATTAGCTTTGAAATCCTCTAGGATACCATTTATTATGTACTTGAATTAAACAAAAAACTTATTTATGGGTTTATATATATGTACATGCATATGCATGCAGATAATTGCAGATGTTTAGTTTTCTATAGTTTTTGTAACAAGTTGCCACAATTTTGTTTAAAAAAAACTGCAAGTGGGGCCAGAGCGATAGTCCAGCGGGTAGGGCGTTTGCCTTGCACGTGGCCGGCCTGTGCCGCCCGGTTAGATCCCTGGCATCCCATACGGTCCCCCGAGTATCACAAGGAGTAATTCCTGAGTGCAGAGCCAGGAGTAACCCCTGAGAATCGCCGGGTGTGACCAAAAAC
Organism: Cryptotis parvus; assembly: GCA_021461705.1. Classification (NCBI taxonomy): domain Eukaryota; kingdom Metazoa; phylum Chordata; class Mammalia; order Eulipotyphla; family Soricidae; genus Cryptotis; species Cryptotis parvus. The sequence continues at coordinate 136,543 of JAJIBD010037935.1, forward strand.
CAAAACCAAACAAAAAAAAAAACCTGCAAGTTAGTTAAATTATTGCTTATTTTCTTTTTTAAGTCAAAAAGTACAGTAGCAACCTAAATCATATGTCCCAAATAAATATGTCATATAAATTAATTTCATAATATTATATTACTGGTGTTTTACTTACTTGTTATGCCAAAAACTAGTAACATTTATGGACCTCAGTTCCATGACCTGAAGAAAGGTTTTGGGCTCCTCCTGTCCCTGGAGCACCTAGATGCCCTTGGGTTACACTTGCTTGTGACAGGACTAATGGAGATGTTACTAGTGCCCACTTGAGCAAATAGTTGAACAATGGGAAGACAGTGATACAGTGAAGACAGTGAATATTATATTACATAGGGAAGGTGATGAAAGTCAAAATCTTACAAGGGATTGGAGCGATAGTGTGGGTAGGGTTCTTCCTCAGAGCACTGCCAGGAGTGAGCCCTGAGATCAGAGCCAGATATTGGCCCTGTGGGGCTGGAGTTAGTCTAGCGGTAGGGAGATTGCCTTGCATGTAGCTGACCTGGGTTAGATCTCCAGCATCCCATATGGTTCACTGAACACAGCCAGTAGTAATTCCTGGGGCCAAGAGTAATTTCAGGGGCCAAGAGTAACCCCTGAGCATTTCAGGTGTAACACCTCCACACCCCCAAAAAATTATCCCTGAGCACAAAGGGTTGTGACTCCAGTTGAAAACAAAATAGAAATCTTACCAACTATAGCAGATTATTCTTTTTATATAAATATGGTAAAAATGTATGACATTTAAATGAGAAGCAATATAGTAAGGATTTTGTCAAATTCTTACTGTTTTTTTTTTTTCCCCTAGATTTAGTGGCTACTGAAAACAAAAGAGTTACAGTATTGGAAAGAAAATAACTAAAACTGGGAAGCATGCTTAGCCAGTACAGGTTATAGAGGACACTTCAAAAACAGGAAGTAGGGGTCTGGCTTTATGCTAATTAGACTACGGATCCTGTGACTGGCAATATATTTTTAATAGCTTTTTAGGAAAGCATACATATTTATTAAAAGACAAGGGAAGCTGAGAAATGAGCAATGCAATTACATGATCATGTATCACATGCAAAAGAACTTGGTGGAGATATATCAACAAGGTCATTGTTTTGCTTTATTAGGCTAATTTAAGAGGAAGGTGATTCTAGATCAAGAAGTGTTCAATTGCATAGTATTCTGATTAAAATTTCCAGGCCAATGATCTGAGTCATATTCCTCAAATGTATGTGCTGGTTCTTGATCTAATTCAAATCAAAACATAGAAATATTTCTTTCTTTTTTATTTATTTTTATTTTTTTTGCTTTTTGGGTCACACCTGGTGATGTTCAGATGTTACTCCTGACTCTCTGTACTTAGGAATTATTCCTGGTGGTGCTCAGGGGACCATATGGTATCCTGAGGATTGAACCAGGGTGGGCTGTGTGCAAGGCAAATGCCCTACCCGCTATACTATCACTCCAGACCCCACATTTATTTCTTTTTAGATAGATGTCCTAGTCTCCAAAATATAACCCTGCAAAAAAACAAGCCTGAGTTTGCTGTCTTAACACCAAAGTGGGAATTTTTATAGTTTCTCAAGATACTTGCTATATATTGATTATTATATATTGTTTATAGATGAGAAAACAATTAGAATGATTAATAGTTTCTTTTTGTTTGTCTTAGACCACACTTCTCAGGACTTATTCCTGGATATGATCTCAATAATTGCTCTCTTTCCTGGACAAGACATGTGATACTGAGATTTTATTTATTTTTTTCTGATGTATTGGGGTTTTATTTTTTATTTTTTAATATTTTAATATACCACTGTGAAATATACAATTACAAAACTGTTCATGTTTGGGTTTCGGTCATACAGAGTTCCAGCCCCCATCCCTCCACTAGTGCCATTTCCCATCACCCATGTCCCCGATTCCCTCCCTTTCCTTTTTGCCTGCCTCTATGGCAGGTTCTTTATCTCTTTTCTCTCTTTCTCTTTCTCTCTCTCTTTCTTCTTTTTGCACTTTGTGGACTGCAATACATATAATTTGACGTTATCATGTATATCTTTTTTGCCTGTATTCAATGCACAGTTCTAGGCTGATATAATCCCTTTCGACAATTATTAGCACACTGTGCCCTTCTCTGTTTTACCTAACCTCAAATCCCACCCGTTTGTGGTAGATTCCACTTTTACCAAGACTTCCTGATCCACATTTTGCCCGATTTTAGATATTGGTATCACACTGAGGTTTTAATCCCTGGAATGTTGAATGCAAGTAGGCAAACATCTGATGCTATAATATTGCACACACCTGCCCTAAAATGAATAACAGACTATAAAACAAACAAAAAGGGATTTATATTACCTAGATCTACCTAGATCTAGAGTTGAATATGGTATCGGTCCTGAATTTGAACCTAGAGTTTTTAACCAAATCCAAGATTTTGATTATTTTGATTTTATTAATATATAAATGAATATTCACAAGGATACTCATATGGGAGGGGATTTGTGCCTTACTCAGCAGTACCAGTGCTTACATCTGACTGTGCTCAGGGATCCTTCACCCGGTCAAGGATCAGTGGTTGGTATGTGGTGCTGGGTATCAAACATAGGTTGCCAGAATGTAAAGTTAATATCTATCAAGCTGTAGTTTCTCTGACTGTTAATCTCTATTTCAATACTGTACAAACTATCAAAGCAACTTTATTTCCAATGATGCTTAGTTGCAAAATTCAAATATCCTTTATAGCTATGAACTTCCAAATGTTCTTTTATTCTTAAAATTTATGTTGAGTTAATTTCAGTTTTCAGTAATTTAGTTTTGTTTGTTTTAAGTCTATGATGCTACTATTGTTTACCAAAATATGTTTTATAATTATCTATGAATTTATTTTTTGTAACTAGATTTCACCATTACATTAAAATTATATATATATATATATATATATATATATATATATATATACACACACATTTTTTTTGCTTTTTTGGGTCACACCTGGCAATGCTCAGGGGTTTCTCCTGGCTCTGCACTCAGGAATTACTCCTGGCTGTGCTCGGGGACCATATGGGATGCCGGGGTTCGAACCCAGTGCAAGACAAACGCCCTATCCACTGGGCTATCGCTTGGGCCCCCAAAATTATATATATTAATGGAGAAATTTGAATAGTTTTGAATCTTAAAAATACTGAATAATTATTGGTTAGTTAAATATATATGCTTATTGTAGGAGAACATCCTTTAAAAATTGTGGCCACACCAGGCAATTCTGGAAGTTCACTTCTGACTCTACTCAGGGATTATTTCTGGTGGGCCCAGGGGACCAAACATCGTACTGAGAAGAAAAGCTGACTTGATGCCATGCATCACAGCATCTTACTCACAGTACTATATCTCTGACAATCACAAGTTATTTTTAGTGATTTTATATTGCCTATGTATTTTATCAACTGCTTATTCATGGTCACAGAAGTGCGTACATGAATGTGAGGAAAATAGTAGCATATAATTTATTCTTCATTTAATTATGATATTGTTTGTCTCATTTAATTTTATCCACTTTTATCCTTGAAAGCGACTGCAACTATATTCTCAAGCATGTCTAAGTTTTGCCCTACACTTGAAATATAAAGTTGTCTTATGCTGTCAGTTACACCTCTGTGTCCTTTCAAAATACATAGCAGACCCTACAGCATCACATATCTATGAACACAGTCAACGTTTGTCATTCTTGTTACTCACAAGACAATGATATTGCTCAAGGGAGGCAGTAACATTGCTGCGCCTTGGTTTTTATCTGCCTGGAAGTATGCCACTCACAGAGAAGAGTTATGTTGGATTCCATTTTCTTGTCAGCTTTGTCACATCGTTTCCTCTGGCTATATATTTTTTTGATTATGTTTTCATCATTTTCAACTGATTATATTACTGAGATTTCTTTGTACAATCCCAGTTTTTGTTTGACAATAGTAACCATGGATCTGAGTTTAGGAACAAGTAATAAAGTCTGAGGAAGGACAGTATTCTTTTCATGACATATACTTTTTTTTCAAACTGGATATTTTTATATAGCTCAAAACAATCCATTTATACTTGTTATTTTAGAGGTATTTTGTATGCGAGTATGTTTATCATCTCCATAAATCTTAAGCATATTAAAATATAGTAATGAAAGTCTTGGGGCAGGAACGATTGTACAATGGGTAGAACAGTTGCTTTATGTGACTGATCCAAACTTGATCTACAGCACCACATATGGTTTCACAAACACTACCATTAGTGATCCATGAAGTAGAAGTTAGTTGTGATATTGGATGTGGTCTAAAAACTAATTAAAGAAAATAGAGGCAGAATTAATAGTAAAATAAATTATATTTATGTATCAATAAGCACCAGTAATTTTCCCGAGGCATATAGTTATGTCTGGCTTTATTATTCATGTATATATTTACTTATTTTATTTCTTTTCTTCATAAAACTGTTCCAAAAATTGTATTCAAATTGCAGGGTTGCATAGAACTATTTTTTTTTTTTGCTTTTTTGGGTCACACCCGGCTATGCTCAGGGGTTACTCCTGGCTCTGCACTCACGAATTACTGCTGGCGGTGCTCGGGGGATCATATGGGATGCCGGGGATTGAAACCTGGGCCGGCACAGGCCGGCCGCAAGCAAGGGAAATGCCCTACCCGCTGGGCTAACGCTCCAGCCCCAAGAACTATTATATCATAATTTGATCTGTGATTTGATGTCTGTATTTTTACTTAATTGCTATATTTTGTTGGTTACATGACTTAAACATATGTCAGTATATATTGGTGTCTGTTTAGGGACACACATGTTATTCAGTACTTATTCTTAGTTTTCTGCTTAGAATTACACCTAAAAATACTCAGGGGACTGTATGCTATGCTGGGGTTCAAACTGGGATTGGCCACATTAAAGGCAAATTTGTTAACCTTGTACTGTTATTCTGGCCTCTTAAGAATATGTTCTGTCACATATAAAGCATCTGTCATATTTGGGAAAGCTAATTCCTCAACTTTTTACTTGAATTACAATGATTTTGCTTTTATGTTGGCATATTCCATATACATTTGGCTATAAACAGTTTAAGGCAACAAATCACACATGCATGTATTCCATACAGTTCCTTGGAGATACACACTCAATAAGGCTAATTTCTGCATTTGAAAGCAATAGCAACAGATCGATGGCATATTACATAATGACAGTTATGCCTGTTGCATGCACACCAAGTACAAAGCCAATGCCACTTAACAGAAAATTATTATTGAACTCTTATTTACTCTCATTTCTATATTGATGATATTTATAATGCCTTACTACTACAATGGAAAATATAAATAAATAGAAACTCATGTTTCTAGCCAGTACATGTTTTTCTTTCTTGAGACAATTAGGAAGAAAATTTCACCCAGATCTCAACACTCCATTTCTATCATTCTAGACAACTTATAGAGAAGAAAATGGCAAAGCATATTGGAAGCATATAAGCCTTAAGTTCTTTAGCATTGAAATCTCCCTTTTACATCATCTCCTCTATCACTGGCAATAATTCAGCATCTATTGCACTCCTATGTCTTGTGCTGAGAAACAGTATGGCTGAACATGTTATAACAATAATACTACCTTAGGGTGGAAAACTAAAATAATAATGCAGGGGCTGGAGGCGATAGCCCTGGGTAGGGCTTTTGCCTTGCATGAGGTTAGCGTGTGCCTGCCTGGATTTGATCCCCGGCATCCCATATGGTCTCCCGAGCACTGCCAGGGAGTAATTCCTGAGTGCAGAGCCAGGAGAAACCCCTGAGCATCACCGGGTGTGACCCAAAAAGCAAAAAAAAATAAATAATTAGAAAAAAATAAAATAAAATACTAATGCATATGCAATTCGTCAAAGATATAAGTGGTATGCAGATGTAGGTTAAAAAGAAATGTATTTTATTTTGGTCAGGCATATAACACACTATTAGGGAGCAGTTTTTGAGAATGACTTTCTCAATATAAACAAAATAGTTAAGGACAATCTAGTATTCATTACAGATACTGTGAGAATCCTGAGCTCTGATCCTTTGCTATTATGTCTTTTCTTAGAAAAATGGGCAAATAACCACCCTGTAGTAAGACTTTTTATTCTCTAAGCTCCAAGACCCACCAGGAATATCTATTCTCAGCTATCTTGGATACTTTCCCAACTCTTGTTCTCTATGTCTAGATTTATATTTTAAGTGTTTGAGTTCCCTTTCTCTGTTCACACTATGCTCCCCCCATTTAAGTATTATAACTCATCCGTAATTACTTATAAAAATATTTTGTGGCTCTCTTCCTCCTGTTAACATATATATCTGTGTTCATATATATGTATATATATATATATATAAATATATATATAAACATCTTCATTCATGAGGCCTCATTCACTCTCAATGGAACAAACATGTCTGAATGAAACAGTTATGTGTACCTAGGTCGAGAAGTCAACATGATGAACGACCTAAAACCTGAGCTGCACAGGAGGAAGAGAGCGGCATGGAATGCCTTCAAAGGCATTGAAGAAATAGCTAAAAGGACAAAGAACCTCCGGCTCTGGGCACATCTCTTCGACTCCACCGTTCTCCCTGCATTAACATATGCCTCAGAGACCTGGGCCCTTGAAAGCAGGATGAGAATGCTATTCGGGTCTCCCAGAGAGGAATCGAAAGAGCTATGCTTGGAATATCACGCCTCAATCAAGTGAGAGAAGAAATCCGGAGTTCTGACCTCCGTCGCTATTCCAGAATCAGGGATGCTGTCTCATTTGCCAAGGCACCGGAAATGAGATGGGCTGGACATGTAATGCGATTTGGAGACAACCCCTGAACTAGAGCCGTTACCGACTGGATCCCACAGGATGTCTAAAGATTACGTGGCCACCCCCCTAAAAGATGGTCAGATTTCCTTGTCAAGACCCTGAAGGAATGGTTTGAGGCTCTTCATATTCGTGAATCAACCAGATGCCATTGGGCTACATTGGCACGTGATAGGGTCCGATGGAAATGTTACTGGTGCTCACTGGAGCAAATCGATGAATAATGGGATTCAAGTGAAGTGATCAAGTGATCATTCATATATATATATATATATATATATATATATATATATGTGTGTGAATTAAGACATATATATGAATTCACATATATATGAATGAAGGTATATGTATATATGTTTCTTTTTTCATATTTCTTCCCATATGCATATGTCTTTCTGATCTATGGTGACTCATAATATATATTCTTATACCCATTCAAAATATTAATAAAATGTTTCAAAAAATCCAACTAACATCAATTTTTTTTGCAGAGCTGTGGATCAGAAATTTAGTGTGGGCATCATCACATAATTATTTTATTGTTCTGTTCTAGATGATTTATTTTATTTCAATTATCCATTTATTTCAGGGGAAATAGATAATATTTGAAATCTCATGTTCTTACTAATTGGTTCTGATTATTGGCCAAACTTCACTTTCCAGTTGGCAGGTAACTTTGATTAGAGACAAAGAGGCTTCCTTCTCTAACAGTGATCTCAGAACAAGTAAAGAAAAAGTTAAATTTTCAAGGTCCCTGATAAAGGAGTCTCTGTCATATTAATTGAACAAAGCACATCTTAAACTCCGTGAAGATTCAAATAAATAAATAAATAAATGACACCTTCATAGAATGAAAGAAAAACAGATTTTATAACACAACATACAAAGATAGATGGAAATGCTTTTCTGGACATACGTGAAACTATTTACCATAAACACTAATAATATGAAATCACATTAAAGGCATTTAAGAACTTGGAATTGTAATTCAGGACTGGAACTATAGCTCAGTGATTGACCAAAATGCCTCACAACTGTGATTCTTTGAGTTTGAATCCTGGTAAAGCACACATATACACATTACACACAACTTCTTTCCATGCTAATTCTTTTTTTAACAAGTGCACCACTCATATTGTATTTTTTATTATTACCTAGAATCGTTAACATTGATCAAAGAATCTTCTTATAACATTGAGTTATAATCTTACCACATTATTTCAAAAAATTTTATTTTGAAAGACTTCAGCTTCATTAGAAGTAGCTTTTGTGAATTTCGCATATTAATTAACCAATAGCTAATATTGGTAAGACAAACTAGATAGCTTTCTTAATTCAACACACTTAGCCTCCATGTCCCTGACACTCGCCTAAAAAGTATTCTATGCAATATACTTTATTCTCCTTGCTTTGTGGCTAATCTTTAGTAAAATACTTATCCTAGTTGCACCTGGAAGATTTTTGCAGAATCACTGTATCACTGTATCACTGTCTTACCGTTCATCATTGATTTGCTCGAGCAGGCACCAGTAACATCTCCATATGACCTGTCTCATGCAAGTAGAGCCCAAGGGCCCCTGCTTGCTCCAGGAACATAAAGAGCCTCAAACCATTCCATCACATCATGGGAATGAGGTCTATTTGTTACTGGTATTTGGCATATCAAATACGAATTGGGTAGCTTGCCAGGCTCTGCCGTGCGGGGTATCATACTCTTGTAGTCATCTCAAAATCCAGCATTTATTGATGAACCATGAGGCCACTTGCAGCTGCACGAGCCTGGCTGTGATAGGCTGCTCTGCTGGATGGAGTTCTGACAAAGAAGATTTCCAGATGTGGAAAATAGAGGCCCTCATGGAGTGGGGGATTGTCTGGCTTGTTGTGAGGCTCTGCTGGGGTGGTGGGCCAGGGCTAGAACCTACCATCCCTCCCAGGTGCCTCATGAGTGTCTGGGCACAGGGAGAGCCAGTAGCAGCTCTGCCCCATGTCTGTGAGTTTGCAGAATATACTCTATGTTCAATTTGTTTACGTATCTAATCTCATCAACTTTACTAAAATTTACTAAATTATTTTAGTAAAGTATGATGTTTTATTCACTATTGAATTTATGTAATTTAGTACTATATAAGGAACAAAAAATTAAATGCATCCATTATTTATGAAATATTGGCTCAAATCCAACATAAATTGAAAAAAAACATTATTGGGTCAGAGATATACCTCAGTGGTTAGGACACTTGCCTTACACATAACAGACCTGAAGACTGACACCCAGCACCCAATATTGTACCCAGGTCACTGCCAGGATAATTCTATGAGTTTAGAAGCAGAATAAAGGCTTGATACCACATTGGTATTTTTTTTAAACTATCACTTCGATCACTTGATATACCATTATTCATCTATTTGCTCAAGCGGGCACCAGTAATGTTTCCATTTGACCCTATCATGTGCCGGTGTAGCCCAATGACATCTGTTTGTTTCAGGGATATTAAGAGGCTCGAACTGTTTGTTTAGGGTCTTGATAAAGAAGTCTGACCATTTTCCCGGGTGGGCGGACACATGAACTTTGAAGTCCATGGGATTCAATCAGTAACGGATCTAGTCCAACGGTCGTCTCCAGATCACATTATTTGACCAGCCCATCTGATCTTTGATGTCCTGGCAGATGGGACAGCGTCCTTGATTTTAGAATAGTGATGGAGGTCAGAACTCCGGATTCCTTCTCTCACTTGAGTTAGGCATGATATTCCAAGCATGGCTTTTCCGATTCCTCTTTGGGAGACCCAAATGGTATTCTCATACTGCTTTCGTAGGGCCCAGGTCTCTGAGGCATATGGAGTTGAAGAGATGTGCCCGGAGCCAGAGGTTCTTTGTTCTTTTGTCTATTGATTCGATGTTTTTGAAGGCAGTCCATGTTGCTCTTTTCCTCCTGCTCAATTCAGGTTTTAGGTCGTGCATCATGTTGACTTCACAACCTAGGTACACATAAATGCTGCATTCAGAGACGTTTGTTCCATTGAGAGTGATTGGGGCCTCTGGAACTAGTTCATTTTACATGGACATAGTTTTGTTGAGATTCAGCTGTAGACCTATCTTTCCACATTCTCGGTCAAAGTCAGCCAGCATTTGTGCCGCTTGGCTAATGTTTGGTATTATTAGAATGATGTCATCAGCAAAGTGGAGGTGGTGCAGTTAGTTGCCAACCGTCTATCTTCACTCCCATTTCTTCCCATTCTAATTTCACATGATGTTTTTGAGGGTGGTGCTGAAAAGTTTTGGTGAAATGGTATCACCCTGACGAACCCCTCTTTTGATGTCAACGATCACTTCCCCTGTAGAATGGTGAGATCCTTGTGGTTAGACTGTAATATAGTTCATGAAGGGTATTTATGTATTGGGTTTGAACACCCTGTTTGGCTAGGGCTTCAATGACTGCTTCAGTCTCCACAGAATCAAAGGCTTTCTTTAAATCAATGAATGTGAGACAGAGAGGCATCTTTTATTCTCTATAGGCTTCAATGAGTTTGGTAATCGTGTGGATATTGATGCTACCTACTGATGCAGCCGGGAACTGCAGCCACACCTGCAACACCTTGAGGGGCCAGCTTGAGCAAATCTAGTAACAACAGGAAGACAAGTGATACAAGCAATTCATATTCATATCTATATACTTTGTATATACTTTGCATATAGATATGTATATAGAGCCTTGCAAGAAACCAGAGGAATCCCAACAACGTGAGGGCCTCCATTATGGGCTCCCTCAAGCTATTGCAGGTGTGGCTGCAGTGCCCGGTTGCACTGACAGGTGACAGACAGGAGACAGGCTTGGCTACACCCAGGGCTCTGCTCTGACCCATGGGCCCTGGTTGGTTGATGGTTTGACATAGAAAACCACTGGGTCCCCTGAGATGAACCCAGAGCCACAGCAGAGCCTTGCAAGCTACCCATGGTGTATCAGATATGCCAAAACAGTAATAATAATGGACCTCATTCCCAATGAATGGAGACTTTACTGGTGCCTGCTCGAGCAAATCCATGATCAAAGAGAAGACAAGTGATTCAAGTGATACAAGTGATACTTTGTATAAACATTTTACGTATAACTATATATACATATTTGTATATATACAAAGTATATAGATATAGAGATGAAGATTCTTATAGACTTATATATAAGTGTTATATATAATTTATATAATATTTATATATAAATATACATATATACTTATATATTTGTTATATATAATTTATATAATATTTATATATATAAATATGCATATGTACTTATATATAAAGTATAGTTAATAAATATACATATTTAATGTAACATAACAACTATATTAAAAGTTCTCAAGCCAGTTAATCAAAGAAAAAAAGGAAAAAAAACATTACATAGCTGATGACTTTTCAGATGTCATGATACTAACTTTTTTTTGTTTTGTTTTTGCTTTTTTTGGGTCACACCCGGCAATGCTCATGGGCTACTCCTGGCTCTGCACTCGGCAATTACTCCTGGCTGTGCTGGGGTGACCATACGGGATGCCAGGGATCGAACAAGGGCCAGCACAGGCCGGCCGTGTGCAAGGCAAATGCCCTACCCGCTAGACTATCGCTCCAGCCCCTTAACTTTTTGATTATTAAATAATGCAAAATAAATGTAGATAATTGTAACAAACTTTAGAATTCTCTCAATTCTAAAATTCCCCATTTAACCTTTTTATTTTGTTTTCTTTTCCTCATTATGCCTGCTACAAATTCAACAGATGGCATGTGTGAGATACTGCTAGACACCATGTACATGCAATTTTTGCCCACTCGATATTCTTCAGACTCTTTCAAAATATATCCAAGATTATTTTAAGCTGATGTGTCTTGTTCTCTTACTATTCACACTTTCCTCCTGATGCCCCGGCATTTATGAATGTGGTTTTCACCTTGTATATTTGCACTTTCCTGCAGCCTGCTTTGTGACATGTTGAGAAAGTGATGGGATCTTTGATCTTTAAATACAACTGGCTCATATTTTCTTCAGCTACAAAGGCTATATATTAGACTATTTTTCTGATCATTATTTTTAAGCATGGCTTCAGATACTCAATAATTGTTAATTAGTCTTTATTAAAGAGGTAATAAAATGAAAATAATTAAGTATGTATAATACATATTATATGAGAAAAGCAAAGATGATTAAACTATAATTAAAATGAAAAATAAGAATAAAACAAAGTGGAAGAACTGTACAATCATTATATATGGTACACCCTCTGAGATACATTAAGTTTAAACACTAATCACAAAAATATTTCTGTCCTACAAGACTATGGATGCAAATTTTAAGACCTAGCTTTTATTCTATATTAATAACAAAACAGTAAAATTCAAAAGAAGATATGAAGTTGTAAAGGATCTATATATATATACATAATTTTTACATTCTTCAAAGGTTTTTGAAATAATTTAAAATAGTCTTGAACATACTCTGAGCTTAAGAAACTTTCATGCTGCCAAAGTCAAGCTATGATGTACTCAAAATTTAATTTGAGTCTAATTTAATAACTCAGCATGTCATCTTTAGTCTTACAGATTTACTTCATTATCAAAACCCCATAGGGCACTTTATAATCAAGTAAACAAAATCTTGTAATTATTTAAAACATTTAAAAAGACTAGAAGAATCTATCATATCTAGATCACTCCATTTTTGCTATAGTACTTATATAGACTTCACTATTCATGTTTAATAAATTATAAGATATAAGAAAGTCGATGATAAATTTAATATAAAATATTAACATTTATATTGTGCCAAGTGTAGTTTTGTAGCATAAAGCAAAATTGTTTAAAAATAAATCTGAAATCTAAGTTCAGAACTAGCTAAAAATAGGTTTAGCAGCTAGCTAATGTAAGCAAATTGCACTTAAATAATTTTATCTTTTATAGCTTCCTAATACCAGACATTACATAAATGAACCTACTTCTTACTAAAATAACATCTTAGAACAATAGAAGTAAAAACAAATTGATATAGTAAAAATAATCACTTGTCACTTGTCTTCCCATTCTTCACCGATTTGCTTGAGCAGATGCCAGTAAAGTCTCCAATCATTGGGAATGAGGTCCATTATTGTTACTGTTTTTGGCATATCGAATACACCACAGATAGCTTGCCAGGCTCTGCTGTGGCTCTGGTTTTCATCCCAGTCTTTTTCTATGTCAGACCATAAACCATAGATCATTAATTTAGTCATATTTTAATTTAACTAAGAAATGCCTTTCTTTTTATTTTGTCACTAACCTTGATATTTATCATTACCAACATAAAGTTTTCTGTTCTTATTTATCCTATTTTATTTAAAATTTCTCTATAATTTTATACTTTAATATCTCTGAAAAAATTATCACTTGATAACTTGATCACTTGAATCCCATTATTCATCGATTTGCTCGAGCGGGCGCCAGTAACATTTCCATTGGACCCTATCACGTGCCAATGTAGCCTAATGGCATCTGGTTGATTTGGGAATATGAAGAGCCTCAAACCGTTCCTTCAGAGTCTTGACAAGGAAGTCTGACCATCTTGTAGGTGGGTGGCCATGTGATCTTTTGACATCCCATGGGATCCAGTCGGTAATGGCTCTAGTCCAGCGGTTGTCTCCAAATTGCATTAAATGTCCAGCCCATCTGATTTCCGATGCCTTGGCAAACGAGAAAGCTTCCCTGATTCTGGAATAGCGATGAAGGTCAGAAATCTGGATTCCTTCTCTCACTTGAGTGAGGCATGATATTCCAAGCATAGCTCTTTTGATTCTTTTCTGGGAGACCCGAATAGCATTCTCATCCTGCTTTCGTAGGGTCCAGGTCTCTGAGGCGTATGTTAATGCAGGGAGAACGGTGGAGTCAAAGAGATGTGCCCGAGCCGGAGGTTGTCCTTTTAGCTATTTCTTCTATCCCTTTGAAGGCATTCCATGCCACTCTCTTCCTCCTGCGCAGCTCAGGTTTTAGGTCATTCAACATGTTGATTTCTCGATCTAGCTACACATAACTGCTGCATTCAGAGATGTTTGTTCCATTGAGAGTGATTGAGGCCTCTGGAACTAGTTCATTCTTCATAAACTGGTCTTCTTTAGATTCAGTTGTAGACCTATCTTTCCACATTCTCGTTCGAAATCAGCCAGCATTTGTGACGCTTGGCTAATGTTTGGTGTTATTAGAACGATATCATCAGCGAAGCGGAGGTGGTGTAGTTGCTGATCATCTATCTTCACTCCCATTCCTTCCCATTCTAATTGTTGCATGATGTTCTTGAGGGTGGCGCTGAAGAGTTTTGGTGAAATGGCATCACCCTGTTGAACCCCTCTTTTCACATCAATGATCACTTCTTTATAGAATGTTGAGATCCTGGTGGTGAATCCGTAATACTGCTCACAAAGGATCTTGATGTATTGGGTTTGAACACCCTGTTTGGCTAGGGCTTCTATGACTGCTTCAGTCTCCACAGAATCAAAGGCTTTCTGTAAATCAATGAACGTGAGACAGAGCAGAATAATGTACTCCCTAAAATCCTCAATGAGCTTGGTTACTGTGTGGATATGGTCGATTGTGCTGAATCCTTTCCGGAAGCCTGCTTGCTCGCATGGTTGTCTTTCACCTAGTGTTCTGCTAATCCTGTTCAGGATGACTCGTGTAAACAGCTTGTAGATGATAAACAACAGGCAGATGGGGCGATAGTTGCCGATGTCATGAACGTCTCCCTTCTTGAACAGTAGACCTGTCCTGCTGGTTTTCCATTGGGAGGGCACCTTGCATTCGGACAGGTAGCATGTGAAGAGCCTAGCTAGTGTATTGATGAGTACCGAAGACAGATTCTTCAGGTGTTCGGTCTGACTTTATCTGGGTTGGTGTTGTTTTCTTCTTTACCGACAAGATGGCATTTCGGATTTCAGAAGGGAGAACGTTGGGAATGACATATCCATCCCGTGGAATTTTGTATGTGGGCAGGTGGATGTGGCTATCAAAGAGATTTGAGTAGGTGTCCTGGATAATCTTCTCCATTGCCTTTCTGGAACATAATGTTCTCCATTGCCTTTCTGGAAAAAAATTATATATGCAAACATTTATTTTTTCAATCTGATTACTCACACAAATATTTTACATTTGGTGTCTTTTTTGCATTTGGATACCTCAACATATATATATATATTTTTTTTTTGCTTTACATATTGTATAAATATACTCTTCTTTAGGGTGTTTGGTAATTTTTTTATTTGATATGATATATTTTGTGGACTATTTTAAAAGGTTTAGATGATGTACTTTACTTTTAGAGGAATTTAACCAAAAAATAGGGGAAAAAGTTTTAATCTGATTAGCAACCTGATTTTTGATTTCCAATTTTTTCAAGACTAACTACTTTATTTTCTATTTTACTTGAAAACATAGTTTTAGAAAATATAAACCAAGAACTTGATATAGTAAACACCATTCCTGTTCTTCAGATGGCTCATTCCATGAGTTTTTCATCCTGGTACTCTGAGTCTATCTAGAATATTTTTTCTCTGATTAATAGACAATCATATTAACATATTCCCCTGAATAGCTGAAAATGAGAAAATATAAATAGGTAAATGAATCTATACTGGAGATAAAAGAACAATACTCTAGAGCATTAATGGCCTAGAGCATGAGAGCTCCAGGTCACTAATAAGGATTGAATAGGATGCACTATTATTTTATTCTCAGTAGGAAGAAAAACTTTTCCTTGAAAAATTGAGGGTAAATAAGCAAGTATTCAACCAATGAAATAAAAAAATGACTAAATTACTTATTTGAATATTTTTTGGGGGTCACACCCAGCAACGCTCAGGGATTACTCCTGGCGGTGCTCAGGTACCATATGGGATGCCGGGGATCTAACCCAGGCTAGCACAGGCGGGCCAGCGTGCAAAGCAAACGCCATACCGCTGGGCTATTGCTTCAGCCCCTCATTTGAACATTTTAAATAAAATATGTTTTAAAAAAATTAATATACTATACTTTAATTACATATGTTGCCACTGTTAAATTTATGTTATATTTGGATTTTCCCTTTTAAAATATGGACATCAGGACATGATGTTCCCTTTTAAAATAATGTTGAATGATTAATAATGAGCAGTTTTATGGACTATGGATATAATACACATATTGCATGCTGACAAACACAAATTGATGTTTCAAACCTCATGGTTCTCAGAATAGCACAGAGGTCCTGAGAACTTCAAGATTTACACTGGAGGCCCCTGAACAAGGGAGAAAGAAAGGACTAAGGAAACCTTAAAGTATTGTAAGGAATGTTCTTTTACCCATGAGCACAGCGTGATAGCCTTCCTAAATAATAGCATATTGCTCTCTCTCTCTACCTCCTTCTCTCTCTCTCTTACTGTTTCTTAAGGGGGATGGTGGTTTGGACCATAGTTTTATTATCTGGGATCATTCCCAATATTGCTACAATTAGACTTGCTGTTGATTGCATACAAGTACCAAATCTTGTAATACTCCTCTTGTGTCCCCATTTATGTTTTCAATATAGTCTTTTAAATTTACTTCATTTCAATTTCAATAATCAAAACTGAAATGAACCTCTCAGTATTTATTCTTTTTGAATAGAAATGATAAATGTCAATACACAAAATAAGAAGGCAAACTCATAATATTAGATAGGCTTTAAACTGATAGTCATACTGGTCTGTTTGGAGTTTCACAGTTCAAGAAATTTTGCCAACTTCAGAGAACTTTAGTGAAGAATCTTTCCCCAGATCATTGATTAGCTTCCTCTTCTCAGCTAGAAATTCAATAAGCCTCCAGTAACTGTCCTTTCTAGATTTTCTACTTGATTAGTGAGAAAATCACATTACACTGTCATTGGGAGCCCAGATTTCCTCATTTCAAAAGATTATCTCTATAAACCCCTCCTCTGATAAGTCATAATGACACTTGGGTCTCTGGAATTGGTGTCGTTATAGAGTTCCCAGAAACTTTGGAAAATTCTGATTATTGTTTTTTCTTTCTTCTGGGATGTGGCAGCTCAGTAGCAACAGCATGTAGGTTCCCAAAAAAAAACAAGGGAGGAGGATTTTTATTATCAATTTGGGACCAAAAAATACGCAGCGGAAACACCATCCCTACTTTTATGTTCAGAGCAGCATTATTCACAATAGCCAGAATCTGGAAGCAACCAGAATGCCCAAAAAATCGATGACTGGATAAAGAAGCTTTGGGACATCTACACAATGGAATACTATGCAGCTGTTAGGAAAAATGAAGTTATAAAATTTGCCTATAAATGGATGGACATGGAGATTATGTTGAGAGAAATTAGCCAGAAGGAGAGAGATAGATACAGAATGACTGCATTTATTTGCATGGCATAAATATACATGTACATATTATGATACCAATATCCAAGGTCAAGTGAAACATATATCAGGAGGTCTTGTCAAAGGTGGAAATTATCACAAACGTGAGGGAGTCAGAGGTTAGGTAAGACAGAAAATGGAACAGTGTGCTAATAATTGTCGAGGGTACTAATGCCAACCTAGAACTGAGCATTAAATAGAGGCAAAATGATACACATGACAATCTTTTAATATATGTTCTGTAATCCATAGTCTGGAAGGGAAGGAAAAGAGAAAGAGAGAGAAAGGGAAAGAAATAAAGAACCTGCCATGGAGGTGGGCTGGAGAAGGGGGGAGGGAACAGGGGACGTTGGTGGTGGGAGATGGGCACTGGTGGAGGGACGGGTGCTGGAACACTGTATGACCAAAACCCAAATATGGACTTTTTAATTATATGTATTTTTATTTGTATATCTCACGGTGGTATAATAAAATACTTAAAAATTGGGACAGTTTAGTGGGTTCCTTCATTCAAAGCATGTGATTTCTTTTCTGTTCAAGAATTATAGTTTTGGGTTGGATTGTACAGCTGGGAGGGTGTATGCCTTGCACGTGTCCAACCGGGTTCATCCCCCATATCCCATATGGTCACCCAAGCACCACTTGGAGTAATTCCAGAGGGAAGAGCCAGCTAACTCCTGAACATTGCTGGGTGTGACCCAAAAAAGCAAAGAAAAAAAAGACATATACTTTTGAAAACTGTCATTAACCAGGTATAATGTCTCTTCAAGATACAATATTCTCATTGCTCTTTGTAATATCCAATTTGGTAACTGTGCCCACATTCCTTTTCTCTAAACGCTATCATTTTTTCCTGATATTCAGTGATGAAATAATAACTAATAGCAGTTTCTACTGTAATTTTTTGAGCTTCATATTAAGGTGACCATACTTTTAAGGAATGCTGTAGATCCCTCTCAGCTGGCATTAAATAGATGTCCACTGGTCCCTCCCATGGTTGCTGAAAATGTTTCAATAATAATTATTTGCTGGGCCCAGAGATGTAAGTCAATAGACTGGACGGTACATTTTGATCCTCTTACCATACATGCTTCTTCCAGGACTAACCTTAGAGTACTAAGGGCCCAGTAACCCTGATATTCCCAATTGTGGACCCCAAACTAATCATAAAAAACAAACAAATAAAAAGCAAATAAACAATTGAACAAATATGTCTTCTCCAACATTCTACTTATCCTAGTCTTTGAACTTTTCGTTATTTGAAGGAAATTCTGATATTTGAGTTGGTTTAGTTTACCAACCTTTTGTTCCTACTTGAGTAAAAAAAAGGGAAACTACAAAATTGTGGGAAATGTTAAACCTTAATATAAGGAGGGTTGATAGGGGTGATCATCTTTGAATAAAAAGTAGTAACCTCAGGGGAGTAACGGGGGGAGGGTTACTCTCCCCCATTAAAGTAAAATGCTTTATTTGGAGGTGTGTAAAAGAGTATGCCTCCTGCTCGGCAAGCCTAGCAAGCTGCTCGTGTTGTATTTGATATGCCAAATTCCAGTAACAATTATATTAGGTCATTCCCATGACCTAATATAATGGTTTGAGGCTCTTTATATTCCTTTAGCAAGCCGATGCCCCTGGCTCTACTGGCATGAGACAGGACATATGGAGATCTTACTGGTGCCCGCTCTAGCAAATATATGATTAACGGGAAGATAGTGATCGTGATCATGAACCTCAGGAGAACTCAATTCATTCTATTCAGAGAAAGCAGAGATGATCTTCTAAATGAAAAGTAAAATATCTGGCAGTAACATTTATCAGAGTTTTATGATTTGGGGTTAGGGGCTAGGATGCATTCCTTGTATGAGTTGAGCCCAATTTTAACCCCCCACGCATAATATAGTTCCCTGAATCCTGATACAAGTGATTCATGGGCACACAGCATGAGTAAGTTCTCAGCACCTCAATGTGTGGTCCAAAACCCAGAGTACAAGAAAATTTTATTCTTTATCTCATGTTTCATTGTGAATTTCTTATATATCCACATCAATCTCAATTCATTCCGAATGCTGCCTTCAATTTTACAGAAATATTCAGTAGGGCTAGAAACAAACTTTCATTGATCACTTGATCACCTGATCACTTGAATCCCGTTATTCATCGATTTGCTCGAGCGGGCGCCAGAAACATTTCCATTGGACCCTATCACGTGCCAATGTAGCCCAATGGCATCAAACTTTCAATGCCTGTACACTGGCATCAGAAGCATATAAACTTTCATTATAAATAAGAAATTTTCTAGATGTCCTAATGGTTTTTGTCTTCAGTAATATTAATTCTTAACATACGAAATTAAGTTTGTGTTCAAAGGAAATAGTCAAGTAGTAGAGAAAGAGAAACTGGGGAAAGAACTGATATACTAAAGCCAACTGAAGAAGCTAAAATTAAGAAGTTTAGTGTAAAGAGACTGTACTAAGCAAAAAAAAAGAGACTGTACTATATATAGTACATGACAGTATTTTTAATAAGCTTTGTAAGAGCCAATATCAGGTTATACACATTTTTCTAAAATTTCAATATGAACTTTCTAGATCCTAGCACTCAAACCTGGTTGCATTAGAATTCTTGAAAGTTATCGTCCTGAAAATTGTCAAAAGAAATACAGGGTAAGTAAAGGATTATACCAAAACTCTGAAGATGGATTTTTATCTAATGAAGTCAAAGACGAGGATATTCATGAAATGCCAAAATAAAATTGTTTCAGCAAAAACACTGCCAGTTTGGACTGAAATAGACAGACAACACAAATTTAAAAGATTTATAAAATTAGATAGACAGGAAGAAAATTGATAAAATTATTCATCTTCTATGAAACACAAAAGCAGTTAATGTAAAGATAGGAACAAGATTCCAGATGTGAATCACCAAGAACTGGTATTAGGCTATGAAATATTAAAAAAATGATTCCCAAATTTTGTTTTGGCAAATTTCAGAACTTTGATGAACTTTTTTTTATTTTTTGTTTGACTGACCATCTGTTTTTCCCCATTTAAATTGTTAAATCAAGTGCACCGACGTTAAAACATAGTTTTATTGTGAAAAACAAAAAACTTTGGGGTGAGGTTTTTGGAGATAATTTTGTTAAAGGGGTATATCAAAAGTTTATATTCTGTAACTTTATCTGCATGCTGTAACATATTTGTTTGATGAAATGCAATGCAATAACAAGATGTGACCAATTCCAAGTGAGTTAAATGGGCTATTGTGACGTGGGCTGAAAATAATTTGCATAAGAAGAAAAGCAGTACTGCGGACCAAAGAAAGGTTGTATATGAAAAGCATTGCCTTGAGGTTATACACAATGAGGAATACTCTTGTGTAATTTGCTGTATACTTGAATATGAGTACAGTGACTTAGTTATTAAACTATCAAATTATATTTCTACAATTTTGCAATACTATAAGACACTTGGAGGAAGATGCTTTCTTTGACCCTGAAAGAGATAAATGACTATAAAGTCATTAGGGCCATGTGGAAGAGGACTGTGGAACATCTCTATTAATGGAGGATCTCAGTTCTCAAAAAGTTAATTCTGACCACAATCTTGATTGTAGACTCTTCATATCTTTAACAAAGGCATTGAGCAAAATTCCTGATATACTAAATGAGGCATTAATTGTGGCAATTGTCATAACTAACAGACAACTTGTGCAATTCTCAATCTACTGCAGACAGCATAACAAGAAATTAAGGCGAAATAGATTTCAGTCTAAAATATAACTGTAAACAATCAATGCTTTCTATATTCTGGCCATAAACTATAACATCAGGTGCTAACTAAGTATAGTTTACATATGCTAGTTTCAAGAATATTGATTCATCCTGATATATTTCAAGTATATTTAAAATGGCTAAATATGGCCTTATCATAGTTGAGTCCTATCTCCTTTATCAATGAACATAAAGTAGCTGCATAGTTTCAATTTGTCTTTAAAGCAGGGCAACTAAAAAAGATAACAAGCTCATCAAGTCGTCAAATAATTTTCGTAAGAATAGGGCAAGTGTTTCACTCCATGTAGAAGTTAAGGCATTTTCCAAAAAATGTGAGCTACCTAGTCATTTGATTGACTGCCAATGAGTTTTAGATTATGGCAGGAATGCCCCAATTTACAGAGCCTCTTTGAATATTATTGTAAAGTTATATGAATATTTTCAGTTGATGTTTTAGTTTATCTTATTTTTCATGGTAAAATCTTGCTCTTATAAAATTTTCTTAAAAACTAATAAGTCCACATTTTCATAAATTAAATCTATATTCAGAGAAAATTATTAAAATAATTGATAAAATGAGGAAACCAATTTTATTTCAGAAGTTTCATAATATTAAATTTATCCTTGCTAATTTTCATAGAAAATGTGTTTGTTAGATTTATAATACATG
The DNA here is from genome assembly GCA_021461705.1 of Cryptotis parvus. NCBI lineage: Eukaryota > Metazoa > Chordata > Mammalia > Eulipotyphla > Soricidae > Cryptotis > Cryptotis parvus. The sequence continues at coordinate 158,271 of JAJIBD010037935.1, forward strand.
ATAAATAAACCTTAACTAACTGTATAAGATAATTATATTGAATAAGTTAAAATATGTAAAAATATAAATATAAATAATATATAAATGTATTATATTATAATATATATATTATATTTAGATAAATAGATTATTTATATAATTAATATATTTATAGACAAAATAATATATTTTCTATATATTATATTAATAACATAAATATAAATAATATATTTATATGCATATAAATGATATGCATGTTAGCATAAACCCATATAGAGGATTCTTAAATTAAAAATACATCGGATTACTTAAAAGATCACTTGCATAAATATCCCTACCCTTTGTGGTTGGAGAGATATTAGCTGGATTTAGGTGATTGACTTTCAATTTGCTTACTTGTTTTCATTACTGGATCCTCAAATATTTCCACAGTACTGCCAGGAATGATCCCTGAGTACTGAACTAAGAGTATTTCTTGAGCAACACTTGGTATACACACTATCACTCACATAAACACACAAAATAATTGGTGTGAAGTTTGGTTTTATCTTTAAGTTAGAAAGTCTTGTTGATGGAACTGGAGAGACAGCAGGTAGGTAACTTCTTTTGCATGTGCCTACCCAGGTTCTATTCCCAGTATCCCATTTGCTTCCCTGAGCACCTCCAGGGCTGATTCCTGACTGCAGAGTCAGAAGTATCCTCCGAGTCTGAAACACAGATCTCGGTGCTGATAACTAGGCACCTTTGGGTAGGCCCAGACCAAAAGAAAAAGCACTGGTTGCTAAGTGGCATATAACAGATCTTTGAATTGTAATATTCTATTTTTAGCATTCAAATTATGGCAAAACAAGTCATATAAAAAGTATTAACTTGTTAGTAAGTTAATATGCAATACAACTAGTAACTTAATAAAGTATCAACATTTCAGTCTTTAAAATAAAAATCATAGACATAAAATTTTTCAAATCTTTGGATTTTTTCTTATTTCTTAAAAACTAAAACATACAAACATAAGTATATCTTTTATGAGTCATGACTATAGTTAAGTAGAAGTGTTTTTTGAATGTATAATTCTATGCCACTATTTAAAATCAAAGAGATTTGTGTTGGGCTATTTATACTTCTAATCAAATCTCTAGGTCTCATCCCACTGAGTCTAATTTTATTTGGAATTTCTGAAAAGACTCCTTATAATAGTTTATCTGTGTCATGTAGTTATGAGTTTCTATTACATTATCAGTCATTTAGAATTTTATATTCACATTCTAATGGGAAACTTTCAGCCTAGAAGCCACAGCACTCAAATTATTGCTGTGAATACCAAATTATTCACATTACCATATTCATATCAATAAATTATCTTATTTTTCTACCCAAATCATTTTCAATTAATCTCTCATCAAGGCAATCAGAACTGTTTTGTCATTCTAGAATTAGAAGATTTGCCAAAAGTCTTCTCCATTTCTACTGCATTTTTCATCATCTTTACATTTAACCTTCCTTTTGAAATATACTATCTGTAGTGGGGCAGATACAAGAATAGCTGAATAGATCAAACAGTGTTACTACAAAATTGCATGTGTAATTTAAGGAAATACAGCAATGAGCTAAATGTTCTCAAATCATTGTGTAATAAATGTTTCGCATCAATCCTGTCTATCTATTGCCACCAATAATAAATGTCACAAGTTCCTTTCTCTAAATCATTACTTAAAGATCACTAGATTACAGTTTTAGATCATGAAATTTTTTCTTATTTGGGAAAAGTCTACATATTGCAGAATATTTACAGCAATTTTTACTGTCACAGCATGGGCATGACTTCTGCCCAGCTATACTATTAAAATTTGGATCCAAAAATTGTAAAATACCACCTAAAGGGGAAAAACGATGCCTAGTTGTGTCATATGCAAATTTAATTAAATGCAGTATAATTAAATAGGATTATGTATTCATTTAGTATAATTCAAATAATGTACACAGGTTTCTGATCAATGAAAATGAATGAAAACACATGATACCTGTGCTGCAAACATGGGAATCCTCTAAATTTTAGTGAATTAATAGCTATTTTGAAGTATTTATGGACTTACATTATAGAGACATCCTAATTCTTCACTAATTCTTATTGATTTTGTTTCCTAATATGTTCATTATTATTTATAATATTTTCATTGATAAACCCAGAAATCTTTTGATATTTTAGGTAAACATATTTGCTTGTTATATTCCCTTGAAGATATAAATTAAATCCCTTGATATTAAATAATTTTCAAATATGGCATTCCTAACTCTTCATAAATTTGTGATAGAATTTTAATTCTACTTAAAACATGGCGACTTTTTATGGTCTTAAGTCATAGAAAAAAAATTCTTCATACAATCTCAGAGAGTCTTTTGATGTGTCTGAATTATTGTAAAATTAAATGTTTTTTCTGTTATAGTCTAATAATATATTCAAAGTAGACCATTAAGATATCAAAGTCCTATAGAATGTCACTTTATATCTTCTAATTCTATTAATATTTGGAGGAACAATAAGAGATACCTAAGGAAATTTATTATTACTGCAAGACCTATTTTAATTTTGTTTACTTATTTGTGTTTTTGCCACATCCAGTGATACTCAGGCATTGCTTACTATGGCCCTGCACTCAGGAATCGGTCCTAAGAAATAACTTCTGACAGTGATCAAAGGGCCAAATGAGGTGCCATGTTTAAAAAACAGGGCAGCTGAATGCAAGTCTTGCACTCTATCCCTGGAACTTTCCAATCCCATACCCAGTTCTTCACACAACATTTGGCACACAGATGACCAAAGAATGTTGAGGTAGTCCTGAATATATTATTCAATTTCAACTTAAAATTTGATCACTTGATCACTTGACATCTGTTATTCATTGCTTTGCTCAAAAGGGAACCAGTAATATTTTTATTTGACCCTATCACGTGCCAGTGTAACCAAAGGAATCTGGTAGGTTCAGGAGTATAAAGAGACTCAAACCGCTTGATGAAGAAGTCTAACCATCTTGTAGGTGAGTGGCCACGTGATCTTTTTACATCCCATGGGTTCCAGTCGGTAACGGGTCTATTCCAGCGGTCGTCTCCAAATCGCATTACATGTCCAGCCCATCTGATTTTCGAGCCTTGGCAAATGAGACAGTGGCCCTGACTCTGGAACAGGGACCGAGGTCCGAGCTCCGTATTCCTTCTCTCACTTGAGTGAGGCATGATATTCTAAGCATAGCTCTTTCGATTCCTCTTTGGGAAACCCGAATAGCATTCTCATCCTGCTTTCATAGGGCCCAGGTCTCTGAGGCATATGTTAGTGCAGGGAGAACGGTGGAGTTGAAGAGATGTGCCAGAGCCAGAGGCTCTTTGTCTTTTCAGCTATTTCTTCCATGCTTTTTGAAGGCATCCCATGCTGCTCTCTTCCTCCCGCGCAGCTCAGGTTTTAGGTCATTCATCATGTTGACTTCTCTACCTAGGTACACATAACTGCTGCATTCAGAGATGTTTGTTCCATTGAGAGTGAATGGGGCTTCTGGAACAAGTTCATTTTTCATGAACATAATTTTGCTGATTCAGCTGTAGACCTATCTCTCCACATTCTCGGTCGAAGTCAGCCAGCATTAGTGCCACTTGGCTAATGTTTGGTGTTATTAGAACATTGTCATAAGCAAAACGGAGGTGGTTTAGTTGCCGACCATCTATCTTCACTCCCATTAATTCCCATTCTAATTGTAGCATGATGTTCTGGAGGGTGGCGCTGAAGAGTTTTGGTGAAGTGTTATCAACCTGTCGAACCCCTCTTTTGACATCAATGATCACTTCTTTGTAGAATGGTGAGATCCTGCTGGTGAATCCATCATATAGCTCACGAAGGATCTTGATGTATTGGGTTTGAACAACCTGTACAACCTGTTTGGCTAGGGCTTCGATGACTGCTTCAGTATTCACAGAATCAAAGGCTTTCTGTAAATCAATGAACATGAGACAAAGCGGAATATTGTACTCCCAAAAAACCTCAATGAGCTTGGTTACCATGTGGATACGTTCGATTGTGCTGAATCCTTGCCAGAAGCCAGCTTGCTCACTTGGTTGTTCTTCATCTAGTGTTCTGCCAATCCTGTTCAGGATGACTCTTGTAAACAACTTGTAGTTGATGGACAACAGGCAGATGGGGCGATAGTTGCCGATGTCGTGAATGTCTCCTTTCTTGAACAGTAGAGCTGTCCTGCTAGTTTTCCATTGGGAGGGTACCTTGCAATCAGACAGGTAGGATGTAAAGAGCTGAGCTAGTTTATTGATGAGTACCAACAACAGATTCTTCAGTTGTTCAGGTCTGTCTTTGTCTAGGCCTGGTGCTGTTCCCTTCTTTACTGACGAGATGGCATGTTGGATTTCAGAAGGGAGAACGTTGGGAATGACATATCCATCCTGTGGAATTTGGTATGTGGGCAGGTGGATGTCACTATCAAAGACATTTGAGTAAAAGTCCTGGATAATCGTCTCCATTGCCTTTCTGGAAGATGTGATAGATCCATTACGGCGTCGGAGGTCAGTCATCTTGGTCTTACAGTTGGCGAAGGACATGCGGGCAGTCGCGAATACTTTTTCCGGCTTCTGCTGCATCTTCCAGTATTTCTGCTCTTCTGTCTTTGAGGTCTTCTTTTATCACTTCTCTGCACCGTTTAGCAAGCTTGGACGTTAGCATTTGGTCTCCTGAGGCTCACACCTTGCCACATTGGCGAATGAGCTCTAGAGTTTCTGAAGACAGATGTCCTTTTGTGTCTTTCTCTCTCTTTGCATTCTTTGCACAATCATGGAGGTGCTGAACCAGTTGGTTGTATTCTTCATCAATGTCATCTATGGTGGTATCTTCCCATGTTGCTGCAATGGTGCCAAAGAGTTCCCAGTTGGTGGTCATTCTGAGAGTTCTCTTCTTCCACTTTGTAGTCTTTTCTCCCTGTTGCGGGAAGTTGAATTTTGCACGAAGGAGACTGTGGTCCGATCCTGTTTGGAATTTGGGGGACAACAGCAACATCGGGTCAGACAAAACCGTAGATTGAAGATGATGTGGTCAATTTCATTGTGGAACTGTCCAGCAGGAGATTCCCATGTCCAGCGTTTCACTTCAGCCTTCTGGAACTGTGAGTTCCCATGAATGGTCTTGGTGGACATGATAAACTCATATAGTCTCTCACCCTGTTCGTTCCATTCCTAGGCCATGGGTCCCAATGTGGAGTTCCTCAGCCAATCTTCTTGGTCCTATCTTGGCATTAAAATCACGAACTATGATCTTGTAGAAGGTGTGATCTTTTTTATAGAACTCCTCCAGTTCCATGTAGAATTTCTCAATTTCATCTCCTTTGTATGTGGATGTTGGTGCGTAGACAATGAAGATAGAAATTGCTGGCAGTGGGCCACATCTCTTCAAGTGTAGTCCTATCCGGTTTGTTAGGCATTCAAATGAATCAATGCTGACAGCCATGTTTGTGTTGACAAGGACATCAACGCCACCGACACCTCTTTTCGTCGCTTGTTCCAAGGAACAATTCTTCTTCGGTGTCAAATACAGCATGATGCGACTGACACCTCCTTGTCTCAGTCAGACCAATGATGTTGTACTTGATCTTTTGCGCTTGCACCATCAGATCCTCAATAAATGCTTCCGATGCCAGCGTATGTGCATTGAAAGTACAGACTGTCATTTTACTCCTTCTTCGCTTTGGCAGCCTAGGATGGCCGTGAAATTTTATCAGGCATTGCTTGTTCGCCTTTCTTACTGCAGCTGTATGAAGGGCTCTTTCAGGGTCAGGAAAATAAACAAATTTGTTACTTGTTTTGGCATATCAAACACACATCGGACATCTTGCCTGGCTCTGCCATGCGGGCCCTATACTCTCATTACTTTGTGGGGCTCTCTCAGAGGGGTGGGTAGAATATTCATAGCAATTTGGAGGTAAATCGTGCAACGGGGAAAGCTGGATTCTGCTCTGCCGGTGTATCAGATACAGATACCGGTTTATAACACTATATGATAATATAAGATTTCTTGCAAAAAATAGTTCTAGAACCTCAGTCTCCACCAAGTACGATAGCACAATGAATCATTCCTCTAGTCAACACTCCATTCACTGCAATGGTAAACATTCTCAGTTTGTTTGCTGCCTTTAGGGATTTGCTATTCCCCTAGAATCGTTCTTGTCCCACATAGAGTGAGACCATAATGTGGTTGTATATTTTATTCTCACTATCTTGACTCAGAGAGACTCGCAGACATGGGGCAGAACTGCTACTGCCTCTCCCTGTGACCAGCTGCTCACGAGGCACCTGGGAGGGATGGTGGGTTCTAGCCCTGACCCACCACCCCAGCAGAGCCTCGCAATGAGCCAGATGACCCCCCACTCCATGAGGGCCTCCATTTTCCACATCCGGACTTCTCTCTCGTCAGACCTCCACCCAGCAGAGCAGCCTATCAGCACCCGACTTGCTCGGCCACTTGTGGCGCGCGGTTCATCGATAAATGCTGGACTTAGAGATGCCTACAAGAGTATGCTACCTGCACGGCAGAGCCTGGCAAGCTACCCGTGTTGTATTTGATATATATGCCTAATACCAGTAACAATTATAGACCTCATTCCGGAATGGATTGAAGCTCTTTATGTTCCTGGATCAAGCAGATGCCTTGGGCTCTACTAGCATGAGACAGTACATATGGAGATGTTACTGGGGCCCGCTCGAGCAAATCGATGATGAATGGGAAGACAGTGGCAGTGATCTTGACTCAACATTGTACTCCAAATATATCTACATATTAGTACACACATATATGTAAATCTATCTATCTATCTATCTATCTATCTATCTATCTATCTATCTATCTATCTATCTATCTATCTATCTATCTATCTATCATCTATCTATCTGCCTGCCTGCCATCTCTCTATCAATCTATCTATACGATCTATCGATCTATCAATATATCGATATATAGATCTCTTTATGTCCTGTAGTCATCTCGAAAACTTGGTTTTTTCAGATTCTATTTTTAAGAATTGTTTCAATGAATATTGGAGTGCTAAGAATTTCTCTGAACCTTGATGCCAAAATGTGTAAAAAGTTTTGCCTATGGATCATGAATCATGCCTGGCAGTTTTGGGAAATCATGTAAGAGAGTTCTTGGGGATTAAATGAAAACCAAACCGTGAAAGTCAAGATTCTCATACTCTGGACTTTCAGGCCCACAAATAATCTTGTAATGTGAAGCTAAACTAAAAGGGAACAAAAAATAAAATTTACAATAACTGCCTACAAACCTGTCTATAGACACAACAGGAAAAATAGATATGCTAATGATAAATAATCTGAGAAAGAAATGATAATCATAAGACCAAAGCAGCAGGACTTTAATTTTTTAATATCGCCTCTTAACATTTTTTTTTAAAATAGAGAAAAAGCACAAGTCCACTTCTCTTTTCTTTTACTGTGGATAGGACAACCCTGGCTCCGAGTTTAGGATTGTTAAATGTCTCTGGTGCTCGCAGGGAGCCATGCTGTGCTAGTGAACAAGCACAGGCTTCTGGCATGGAAAACAGACAAGACACAGAGACAAAGAGAATTAACCCTTATAAAAAGAGTCAGATAACCACTACACTACGGAAACTCCGCAAAAGAGTCTGAAAGCTCTAAGAAGTACTGTTTTGATCTTAAACTGTACTTGATATGCTTGGAAACAATGACAGTGTGAACTTCATTCCTTCACTCCCCAGTGCAACGAAAAGACAGTGTTTTTCAGCTAAGGTTAGATTCAAAGTTGAACTCAGTAAGTAAAACAAAATACCTCTGATCAGTCTGTGGAATGGAGTAAAGTTAAAAATATAACTTGATCATTAATTTTTAAATGTTTTGTATCACTCCATGTAGCAAGAAAATTTTATCTCCAACCTTACCGTTTAAATAGAATCACTGAGAGTTGAAAGCACATATCTTCACCCAGGACCATAGGTGGAACACCAGTATTGATTCAGAAAACAGAGCAGTACTAAAGGAAACACCTCGGGATGGCCTACAAATGGATGGACATGGAGAGGATCATGTTGTGTGAAATTAGCCAGAAGGAGAGAGACAGAACTAGAATGACTGCATATATTTACATGACATATGAATATATATGTATATATATATATATATATATATATATATATATATATATATATATATGTGTGTGTGTGTGTGTGTGTGTGTGTGTGTGTGTGTGTGTGTACAGATTATGATACAATATCCAGGTCTTGGAATTCCAAGAACTCCACATTGGGACCCATGGCCTAGAATGGAACGAACAGGGTGAGAGACTATCTGAGTTCATCATGTCCACCAAGACCATTCATGGGAACTCACAGTTCCAGAAGACTGAAGTGAAACGATGGACATGGGGAATCTTCTGGCAGACAGTTCCACAATGAAATTGACCACATCATATTCAATGACGGTTTTGTCTGACCAATGTAGCTGTCGTTCCCCAAATTCCAAACAGGTTCGGACCACCGTCTCCTTCGTGAAAAATTCAACTTCCCGCAACGGGGAGAAAAGACTGCAAAGTATAAGAAGAAAACTCTCAGAATGACCCCAACTGGGAACTCTTTGGCACCATTGCAGCAACATGGGAAGATACCACCATTGACGACATCGATGAAGAATACAACCAACTGGTTCAGCACCTCCATGATTCTGTGAAGAATGCCGAGAGAGAGAAAGACACAAAAGGACACCTGTCTTCAGAAACTCTCGAGCTTATTCGCCAATGTGGCAAGGCACGAGCCTCAGGAGACCAAATGCTAACTTCCAAGCTTGCTAAATGGTGCAGAGAAGTGATAAAAGAAGATCTCAAAGACAGAAGAGCAGAAATACTGGAAGAAGCAGCAGAAGCCAGAAAAAGCATTCGCCCCACCCGCCTGTCCTTCACCAACTATAAGACCGAGGTGACTGCCGCCTGACGCCCTGATGAATCTATAACATCTTCTAGAAATGCAATGGAGAAAATTATCCAGATATTCTACTCAAATGACTTTGATAGCCACATCCACCTGCCCACATACCAAATTACAGAGGATGGATATGTCATTCTAACATTCTCCCTTCTGAAATCCTACATGTCATCTCATCGGTAAAGAAGGGAACAGTACCAGCCCAGACAAAGTCAGACCCAAACACCTGAAGAATCAACCATCAGTACTCATCAATACACTAGCTTGGCTCTTCACAAGCTATCTGTCCGAATGCAAGATACCCTACCAATGGAAAACCAGCAGGACAGTTCTACTGTTCAAGAAGGGAGACATTCACAGCATCGGCAACTATCGCTTCATCTGCCTGTTGTCCATCATGTACAAGCTGTTTACAGGAGTCATCCTGAACAGGACTGGCGGAACACTAGATAAAGGACAACCATGCGACCAAACTGGCTTCCGGAAAGGATTCAGCACATTCGACCATATCCACACAGTAACCAAGCTCATTGAGGTTTGTAGGGAGTATACGATGCTGCCTATATTGCCACATTGGCGAATAAGCTCGAGAGTTTCTGAAGACAAGTGTCCTTTTGTGTCTTTCTCTCTCTCGGCATTCTTCACAGAATCATGGAGGTGCTGAACCAGTTGGTTGTATTCTTCATCGATGTCGCCAATGGTGGTATCTTCCCATGTTGCTGCAATGGTGCCAAAGAGTTCCCAGTTGGGGTCTCTTGTCTTGCCTCTGTCTCAAGTTCATTGATATCCAGAAAGCCTTTGATTCTGTCGAGACGGAATCAGTCATCAATGCCCTAGCCAAACAGGGTGTTCAAACCCAATACATCAAGATCCTTTGTGAGCTGTATGATGATTAACCACCAGGATCTCACCATTCTACAAAGAAGTGATCATTGATGTCAAAAGAGGGGTTCTACAGGGTGATACCATTTCACCAAAACTCTTCAGCGCCACCCTCAAGAGAACATCATGCGACAATTAGAATGGGAAGGAATAGGAGTGAATATAGATGGTCAGCAACTAAACCACCTCTGTTTTGCTTATGACAATTTTTTAATAACACTAAACATTATCCAAGCTGCACAAATTCTGGCTGACTTCGACCGAGAATGTGGAAAGATAGGTCTACATCTGAATATAAGGAAAATTATGTTTATGAAAAATGAACTAGTTCCAGAGGTCCCATTCATGCTCAATGGAACAAACATCTCTGAATGCAGCAGTTATGTGTACCTAGGTCTAGAAATCAGCATGATGAACAACCTAAAACCTGAGCTGCACAGGAGGAAGATAGCAGCATGGAATGCCTTCAAAGGCTTCTAAGAAATAGCTAAAGGACAAAGAACCTCCGGCTCCAGGCACATCTCTTTGACTCCACCGTTCTCCTTGCATTAACATAAGCCTCAGAGAGCTGGGCCCTACGAAAGTAGGATGAGAATGCTATTCCGGTCTTCCAGAGAGGAATTGAAAGAGCTATGCTTGGAATATCACGCCTCACTCAAGTGAGAGAACGAATCCGGAGTTCTGACCTCTGTCGCTATTCCAGAACCAGGAACGCTGTCTCATTTGCCAAGGCATCGAAAATCAGATGTTCTGGACATGTAATGGGTTTTGGAGACAACCTCTGGACTAGAGCCCTAACTGACTGGATCCCACGGGATGTCAAAAGATCACGTGGCCACCCACCTACAAGATGGTCAGACTTCCTTGTCAAGACCCTGAAGGAACAGTTCGAGGCTCTTCATATTCCTGAATTAACCAGTTGTTATTGGGTTATATTGGCACTTGATAGGGTCCAATGGAAATGTTACTGGTGCCCGCTCGAGGAAATTGGTGAATAACGGGATTCAAGAGTTCAAGTGATCCAGGTCAGGAGAAACGTGGATCAGGAGGTCTTGCCATAGGTGGAAATTACCACAAATGTGTGGAAGCAGAGGTTAGGTCAGACAGAGAAGAGAATAGTGTACCAATAATTTTTTGAAAGTCTATTACCACATAGACCTTAGCATTAAATACAGACAAAATGATACACATGATAACGACTAAGTATATTTATTACAATCCAGAGCATGTAAAAGAGGGAGTAGAGAGAGACAGACAAAGAGAAAGATAGAAAAGAGATGAAGAACTGCCACGGAGGCAGGCTAGACGAGGGGAGGGAATTGGGGATATTGGTAGTGGGAAATGGGCACTGGTGGAGGGACGGGTGTATGGCCCAAATCCAAACATGATCATTTTTGTAACTGTTAAAAAATAAATAAATACATAAATAAATAACTAAATATAAACAAACAAACAACAAATAAATAAATAGATGACTAAATAAATGGATAAGTAAATAAACAAATGAATGAATAAATAAATAAATAAACAAATAAATGAATAAATAGTTGAATGAATGAATCAATGAATGAATAAAGGAAACACCTTGGATTTCAGCTTTGCTTGGTTTTCTTATGAAAGTCCATTCAAGGAGGAATAGATATATTAGGATTGGGTAGTTGAATAAAGTTAGCAAACTCTCAACAATAAAGATGTTTGATAATTCCTTGGTACCTGGTCTTGGTATGATTAAGGCTATTGACAGAGATTGTCTTGTGGCCTATAAGGGCCAAGTGGAAGAGGTATAGTTCTGAACTGGTCTGTTTTGATATCTAAGAAATGTTGCAGAAAATATCCTTCACCACTTTCAAAAATTGATTTACCTGGAGAAACAATGTTACCCCAGCAAGGAAAGTTCTGTAAAATTTTAAAACAGTATCACTATATCACTGTCTTCCTGTTCATCAACGATTTGCTCGAGGGGGCACCAGTAACATCTCCATATGTCCTGTCTAATGCAAAACGAGCCCAAGGGCACCTGCTTGCTCCAGGAACATAAAGAGCCTCAAACCATTCCATCAGGTCATGGGAATGAGGTCTCTAATTGCTACTCGTATTTGACATATCAAGAACGACACGGGTAGCTTGTCAGGCTCTGCCGTGCAGGGAGCATACTCTTGTAGTCATCTCTAAATCCAGCATTTATTGATGAACTGTGCAGCCACAAGCAGCCACACAAGCCTGGCTGTGATAGGTTGGTCTTCTGGGTGGAGTTCTGACGAGGGGGAAGTCCGAATGTGGAAAATGGAGTTCCTCATGGAGTGGGTCGTCGTCTGGCTTGTTGCAAGACTCTGCTGGGGTGGTGGGCCAGGGCTAGAACCCGCCATCCCTTCCGGGTGCCTCGTGAGTCACTGGGCACAGGGAGAGCCAGTAGCAGCTCTGCCCCATGTCTGTGAGTCTCTGGATCAGCATACCTGGGCCGGATTTAACAAAGACTGTGGCAGGGTGGATCTCGATGAGCCAGGCTATGATAGACTGGTCTGATGGGTGGAGTTCTGACGAGGGGGAAGATTGCATAAAACAGTATATTATGCATGAAATGTAAATACATACAATATACATTGTCAATGAATTTGAAAATAATGCTACTTCCTAGTATTAGAGACCTTGTATTTACCATGAGTTTTGCAATGAATAGCTGATGCCTGAAATTGTCAATGCAGAGCTGGAAATTTTTGACAAGAGTTATTACAAAATGAAAAACTGTAGAGTATATGTGGTCTGGATAGACATATGTATTAACCCTTTCACTCTTTAGAAAAGGGGTTATCTAATATATAATTAACTATACTCAAGCATATATCATCTATAGATTTATGTGGAAGGTGCATTTTCTAGAGACTCTGCTATTACAGAACAATGCAAATACTGGGAGTTATAAATCTCTTACATACAAATTATTGTATTTGCTATTTTTTCTTTTGGAAACAGTCCAATTGTTATCAAAAGATTCTGTGGTGCCAGGAATAGAATCTAGGACCCCTTTACTCACAGAATCACCCCAATCTTTTAAATTCTTTGCCTGACCCAAAAGTCATCACTATCACTATCACTATCCTTGTGTTGATCAACTTTTGCTAGAGCGGGCACCAGTAATATCTCCATATGTCCTGTCTCATGCTAGTAGAGCCCAAAGGCATCTGCTCGCTCCTGGAACATAAAGAGTCTCAAACCATTATATTGGGTCATGGGAATGAACTAATATAATTGTCACTGATATTTGGCATATCAAATAAAACAGGGCAGCTTGCCAGGCTTGCCATGCAGGTGGCATACCCTTGTAGTCACCTCTAAATATAGCATTTATAGATGAACCGCGGCCCAGTGAGACGGACTATGATAGTTGGGTGGAGTTCTGACGAGAGGGAAGTCTGGATGTGGAAAATGGCGGCCCAATGGAGTGGGGGGTCATCTGGCTTGTAGTGTGGCTCTGCTGAGGTGGTGGGCCGGGGCTAGAACCAGCCATCCCTCCCGGGCACCTTGTGAGTGGCTGCGCACAGGGGGAGCAAGTAGCAGCTCTACCCCATGTCTGTAAATCTCTGGATCAGCATACCTGGGCCAGATTGAGAAAAAAAAAACTGCTGCAGGGTGGAACTCGATGAGACAGGCTGTGATAGGCTGTCGCTGGGTGGAGTTCTGATGAGAGGGAAGTCTGGATGTGGAAAATGGACCAAAATTTATAATGTTCATTTGTTGTTATTCTTTCTTTAAAAAAATAAACTGCAGGCATTGAAATAATGATCATGTTACATTTTAAAATTTTATTTAAATGCATATATGGTCAAGGGATTCAAAGTTTTCTTATCTAGTTCGGCTATGTCTTTGTGCAAAAAAAAAGTCACTTAATCACCTTAGCAATGCATCATCATAAAATAAAATGGAAATATTTTATGACCAAATATCTCCCTCTTGCACAACTGATATGATCACATATTTAGCTAGGATACGTGTCTTTAAAAGTTAAAAACATGTCTCCTTGTGAGAAAATTAAAGGTAGAGGTGGTCATTTCCTGATAGATAGGTGGTGAAAGTATCAGTTTCATTGTATAAGTGCATTATCATTTGTCAAGGGCAGGATCACTTTGTGTGACTAATGAAAATTTAAACTATGGTTTTTGAAAAAGTAAGTGTTCTACCTATAAAAATAAGAGGTCTACCAACTGACCTACAGGGTGAGGCACCTGTGACACTGAAATAACTGTCAACTTGCTGTCAGCATAATATGTGTTTGCTCGACCTTTGGAGAAGAATATGCATTGTTTGGAACCAGTACATTTCGGCTTTCATGTGTTTCCAATGTGTAATTGGTGATTAATTGAGGAAGAGGATAAAAATGTACAGTAAAATATACACATTTGCTTATACTTTTTTGTTATTTCCTCATATTTTTAGGTATTATTCCTTTGTCTTTAAGCCAGGTTACATGATTGTATGTGCCATAATGTGATTCCAAATATTGAAATGATTAAATAAGCTGTCCTGAATGACTAAATAAGAACAAAAAAAATTCTAAATACTGTTGTCCAGCTTCATTTGACCCCTACATAAATAGTGAAGGAAATATTTTTCAATCAGTAATAGAGATGTGATCTAAAGAGAAATAGAGTGGCCCTGCACAGTCTTAGATAATACTGGAAGTTAGGACCAGGTCCTGCCCAGGGTCATTCACATTTATACACTATATACCATTCTAGCCATAGCCTGTCATCCCAGGGAGCCTAACAAGAAGCCAGAGGAAACCTCACACCATGAGGTCAGTCATTCTCAATATCCAGACTACACAGCTCCTCAGAGATCCAACCAAGAGAAAAGCTGATCTCTCTCCATTGAGGTTCATCAGTAAATGCTCAAGATGAGAACCCACTACTGAGAGTGTACCACTTACATGGTAGGGCCTGGTAAGCTACCCGTGTTGTATTTGATATGCCAAAAACCAGTAACAATTACAGACCTCATTCCCATGACCTGAAGGAATGTTTTGAGGCTCTTCACGTTCCTGGAGGCGCAGATGCCCTTGGGCTACACTTACTTGTGACAGGACATATGGTGATGTTACTGGTGCCTACTCAAGCAAATTAATGAATGACGGGAAGACAAGTGATACAAGTGTAATAGAGATGATGTTATGAAAATTATCCAAAGCAACCTAAGACAAATTAATGCAACAAATAATTAATGCTTATGGGCAGTTTTCTTCATTGATTATAGTTAAAAAATTAAAATCTTTTTTTAAGTTAATACTCATTCTTATTGGATATTTTTACATTTTGGTAGATGCGTTTAAACTTCCATTTTCAGGTTGATTTTTAAATATTTATTCAAACATCAGTAGATAGACATTAATTTTAAATTCACATTTTCACATTTGTAATATGTTTACTGAGATCCACTATAATACATGGATTTGGCTTTATAATCATATCAAGAACTAGTATTATTGAAAGCATTGATATTTGCCAAATTTGGTTGAGACATGCTATACTTTCTAACTTATTATAGAACAATTTGTAGAGGTAAAATTATTTAAGAATAGTTATATACAAATAAACTGATTATCAGAAATGCTAAATTATTTAACTAAATGTACAGTTTTTAAATGGAAGAAGCAAAACTCAAGCTAAGCTCTCAGTCAGTGAGAAAAGCACGTTTGTTAGAGCAAAAAGGTTCCAAAATAATGGGATGCTAAGTCACAAATAATGTATGTATCTCAGTTCTCAAAACAACAAACTCCAGTAGAGAAGGATTCCTGTGATATGATAATTGAACAGGATGAATTAGCAGGTGTTTCCCAGAAAAAGAAAGAAACTAGAATATTCTAGACAGGAAAAACAACACTTGCCAATGCTAGGTCATGCTAAACACTTGTCATGATCAGGAAAGCCAGAGGATTGTGTGCGAAGAATGATGGATGGTCTAAGAGAGGGTGTGGAGGAGTCAAAGGCTCAGTTAGACATGAATGTGATGAATTTATTTGTAAATGTGACTATTTCTGTGATTTTCTCCTATGCTGAACTTCATTTGCCTTAAAGATACAGTATTTCTTAATCCTATATTCTGTTGAATCAGGAATATCTTTTTGTCTTTATGAAACAATGGTAAGTGTATAGTTGTTCTGTTTTGTTTCATAGATCTATAATTTGAGGAGACGTTTTAGAGGATCTTTTTAAAATTGCCACTCCTGAGAGCAAGGATAATTTACACATGCCTGTATTTCTTACATGGCTTTTGTGAAAACTCTGTTAACTCCTGTGAGTTAGAGAGATGAGACCATAAGGTCATATTGTGGAGCAGCCTGAGGCATGTATTAGCACCTGAAACCATGGCTCCTACTGTGAGAGGATTTAATGCAGTGAGCATGAGTTACATTGTACAGTACCTGGGGCTAGAGCCTGAGATATATCAGTATTTGAAGCAGAGACCATTTATCACACAAAATGCAAAGCAGCTTCACAGTCATTCCACCTGGCTTATTCTCAGGTTGGGATAAAGGAGAGGGTGACTTTTGCACTCGGATAAATCTTAGATGCAAAAAGAAGTCCAGAGGAGAATATTGCTTACTAAAATATATATATATTTTTTTGCCTTTTTGGGTCACACCCGGCAATGCTCAGGGGCTACTCCTGGCTCTGCACTCAGGAATTACTCCTGGCGGTGCTCGTGGGACCATATGGGATGCCGGGGATCGAACCCAGGCCGGCAGAGGCCGGCTGCGTGCAAGGCAACGCCCTACCGCTGGGCTATCGCCTCCAGCCCTGTTTACTAAAAATATTTGAAAATAGAATTCATATAATAATGGCCTCCTTATTTTAGCAATTTACAACGTATATAGTATAAAAATTATATTTTTTTCAACTAGCCAGTTTATCCCATGCAAACTCACAATATTTTGACTAGTTAATAAAACTTAGACCCTCCAAAAAAGCAAAATGGGAGAAAAACTCATATAATTCCAATTACATGACTTCTAAGAACATGACTTTTATGATTTAATATGTTATATAAAATTAGCTGCTTTCTTTCAAAATATAATCTTATTTTAAATAAGATTTTACTTAAAACAATTGATTATTTTAGTACAAATGTGTTGGGATATAAGTGGAACACAAATTAGAACAGTATCAACTGTACATCATGAATAATTTATAAATTTCTAATTTATAAATTAACCTCAGAAACAAATTGTAAATAAAAATATCCAATATTTATATTCTTCTTGTACACAGGATTAAACTGCAGGGATCAGTAAGTTTTAAAGAGACTGACAAAAGTTACCAAATCCTAAAATAAAAAATTAGAACTAACTAGCATTTCAACTTACATGTCTCACAAAGGACTACTGTATCATTTCCTCTCTGTTAACACTGACTTCTACTATCATCAATGCATATGCAAAATACCAAAATTTTGCATATTCCAGGAGTTATAATACGTGCTTAATACTTAGATGTGTGAACCTTTGGCACTGATCACAGAACCAACAGCTGGAGATCTTCTGACTGGATACATTTCAGCAGCTGCTTTCAGAATTATTGAAGCCAAATTCCTTTCCACCTCCACTTCTGCTCTTCTTGGGAACTGTTGATGTTAAGTTATCTTTTCTACAAAAGCTGCTATGCATCTTTCCATAAGCAATGCATTCATGATGAGACATGCATTAATTTTTTTTCCTTAATGTTTTTTGCTTGTTTCTTTTCCACCCCTGTGACAGCTAGTGGTGTTTTATTTAGTTCTTGTTTAACAATTAATTTTTCTAAAGATTATACACTTTATTTTGTAGAGATCATTTTTATGTCCTAAATTTTATTTTGCAATAATGCTTTTAACCTAATTTCAATTTTGCCCTAAAGTGAGCAGAATCAATTTTGCCTACTTTTTTATATTATTAAGACATTGCTAAGGTTTTATTTTTCACTGAAATTGTTTACATGTACTTGGAACATCAGGATTAAACCCATTTTTTTCGGCTTTTTGAGCCAAACCTGGAAATGCTCAGGAGTTTCTCATGACTCTGCATTCAAGACTTACTTACAGTGATGTGTAGACGTCCAAAGAGGATGCTTGGGATCAAACCTAGGTTCAAACCCATTTTTATTTTTTATTTATTTATTTATTTTTTTTTTGCTTTTTGGGTCACACCCGGCAATGCTCAGGGGTTTCTCCTGGCTCTGCGCTCAGGAATCACTCCTGGCGGTGCTCGGGGGACCATATGGGATGCCGGGGATCGAACCGGCCGGCATGGGCCGGCCGCGTGCAAGGCAACGCCCTACCCGCTGGGCTATCGCTCCGGCCCCTCAAACCCATTTTTTAAAGATCAATGTTTATGTAGCAAATACAGCAGCAGGATGTGCCATGTTGTTTACATTCACAGAAAGTACTAAAAAGGGGTCTCTGCATTATTGAGGTACATTTTTTTAAGCAGGTGTTTTTAAATTTTTTATCTTAAAGTAAATTGTGGATACTCTGGTGAAGTGCATACTGGATGTTATATACATGATAACCTACAATTAATAATATTGTAAAATAATGAGATAGTAAAGAATACTAAATAAAAATAAAATATATACTCCAATTCTATGTTGACATTGGCAAATTAGAAGACTTCCCAAATTCAAAAACTTAGTAATAAGATTAACTCATTTAGTATTACCATGACATGCTCTCAGAAACATGTATCTATATAGATCAATTTTGTTATCAACAATTTTTCTAATTAACTTTAATATATTTTAAATATAGTAATTTCTGTAAAACAACTAATTTTCTGTTTCTTGGTCAGTTTTGATTATGATATTAATTTGGTTAATTTTCATTTATTTTATTTTCTTTCCATTGATTTCAGTTATTATTCATACTTGTTAAATTGACTACAAAAAAGTGAAGTAAACACTTCACTCTCAAACATGGGAGGAAGAAATGACAAGACATGCTCTTAAAGAAAACATACAGATAGCCAATGGTAAGTTACAAATGCCCTTCATATCCCATAACAGGAAACTTGATCACTTGATCACTTGATCACTTGACATCCTGTATTCATCAATTTGCTCTAGTGGGCACCAGTAACATTTCCGTTTGACCCTATTACGTGCCAGTGTAGCCCAAAGGCATCTGGTTGCTTCAGGAATACAAAGAGCCTCAAACTGTTCTTTCAGGGTCTTGATGAAAAAGTATCACCATCTTGTAGGTGGGTGGCAACGTGATCGTTTGACATCCTGTGTTATCTAGTCAGTAATGGCTCTAGTCCAGCAGTCATTTCCAAATCGCATTACAAGTCTAGCCCATCAGTTTTAGATGCCTTACCAAGAATTCTTTACCCAGCTAGACTTACTTTCAGATGCGAAGGAAAGATACACAACTTCATGGATAAACAACAACTTAGGAAATTCATAGACTCAAAACCAACTCTAAAAGAAGGATTGAAGGGTCTATTGTAAAATAAGACAACCCAAAACCACAACAAGGTTAAACGGAAAGATGGCACAAAATCCAATGACAATAATCTCTCTCAAGGTCAACGGTCTAAATGCACCAATTAAGAGACACAGGGTGGCAAAATGGATTAAAAAACTGAATCCAACATTCTGCTGCCTACAAGAAACACATCTGAATAACCAGAGCAAACACAGACTCAAAGTCAAAGGCTGGAAGACCATTCTCCACACAAACAACCCCTCCAAAAAGGCGGGTGTGGCCATACTCGTATCTGACAATATAGATTTCAGGCTGAAAAAGGTCAAAAGGGACAATGAAGGCCATTTCTTAATAATTAAGGGGGTATGTATACCAGGAAGAAATCACACTGCTAAACATATATGCGCCAAACGAGGGGCCAGCAAAATACTTAAAGCGACTATTAATAGACCTCAAAGAAGACATTAACAGTAGCACAATAATAGTCGGAGACTTCAACACTGCCTTATCGACTATGGATAGATCGACAAGGCTGAAACTCACCAGGGAAATACTGGACCTGAAGGAAGAAATAGAAGAAAGAGAGCTGGTTGATATATACAGGGCTTTTCATCCCAAAAAAGCTGAATACACTTTTTTTTCCAGTGCACATGGAACATACTCCAAGATAGACCATATACTGAGCCACAAAGCATACCTCAACAAAATAAAAAAGATTGAAATTGTGTCCACTATCTTTTCAGATCACGATGCACTGAAAATAGTAGTGAACCATACACAGAAGCAGGGAGTCAAACCAAACACCTGGAAACTAAACAGCTCACTGCTGAACAACAAATGGGTCATAGAAGAAATCAAACAGGAAATCAAAAGATTCTTAGAAACAAATGACAATGAAGATACCAACTATCAGAACTTGTGGGACACAGCAAAAGCTGTGTTAAGAGGAAAGTTCATAGCTCTGCAAGCATTCATCAGAAAAGAAGAAAGGGCCCATATAAATAACCTGACCTCACAGCTGAAAATATTAGAAAAAGACCAACAAGAGAAGCCCAACCCAGGCAAAAGGAAGGAAATAGTGAAACTTAGGGGAGGAAATCAACGACCTGGAAACCAAAAAACAATCCGAAAGATTAATGAAACCAAGAGCTGTTTTTTGAAAAATTAAACAAGATCGACAAGCCACTGGCAAGACTTGTAAGGACAGAGAAAGAGAGAACCCAAATAAACAGATACAGAAATGAAAATGGTGGTTTTCGATGCCTTGGCAAACAAAACAGCGTCCTTGACTCTGGATCGTCGGCTGAGGTCAGAACTCCGGGTTCCTTCTCTCACTTGAGTGAGGCATGACATTCCAAGCATAGCTCTCTGGGAGACCCAAATAGCGTTCTCATCCTGCTTTCCTAGGGCCCAGGTCTCTGAGGCATATGTTAATGCAGGGAGAACGGTGGAGTGGAAGAGATGTAATTACAATAACTAGTAATTAGAATAATAGGAAAATGCAAATAAAAACAATTATATATCAACTTATACCAATATTATATTAAAGGATGTTCTTTATCACTTGTCATAATGAAAATTTAAATTCAAACAATAATTATGAAAAAAGATGAAAAAGAAAAATAAACAGTGCTGAGGTGGATGTGAAGTAACTTTGTCTTCTGCTAGCCGGGACTATTGTGTAAAACTATTTTTGAAAACATTACAAAACACTCGGAATTAAACTTCAAAAGGATTGAGAAATTCACCTTCTCTGAATATAACCCGGTGGTTCCAAAACATTATTTTGAAGACTTTGGAAGCCTATGTTCATTACAACACTACTCACAATATTAATGCTGAGGCATAAAATAATCCAATATCTAAATCAGGAAGATTTTTTTTAATCTGATTTAATTATTCTTTTTTATTAAATTACAATTTACTTTTAGAATTGTGGAAATTTAGGTTATTAGCTTCACACCTCTTTAAATCAATTTGCCTCCTGACATATACAACCAAATTTCAACGCTGTCCCAAAACCATAGATACCTGTTCATTTATTGTACTATTTCTTTCTCTCGTTCTTTCAAGTAGCCATTAATTCTATATTTTAGCAAATCTAGAATTAGTTTTGTTGCTTTTAGTCAGTTTGCTTACTCTCTTTATTTACATTCCACTTTTGAGAAAATTATTTGTAAATTGCCTTTCAGTTTTTTTAAAATTAACTTTATAATCACTTCATGTTCCATTATACATTATACATATATATATAAATATATATATATATATATATATATATATATATATATATATATACTTCTATCACATGTCTTCCCCGTTGTTAAGCGATTTGTTCAAGCAGGCACCAATAACGTCCCCATACAGCCTGTCAAATGCTAGTATAACCCAACGACATCTGCTCATTTCAGGAACAAAAAGAACCTCACACCAACCATCAGGTCTTGGGAATTAGGTCAGTTGATCACTTGATCACTTGAATCCCCTTATTCATCGATTTGCTTGAGCAGGCACCAGTAACATTTCGATTGGACCCTATCATGTGCCAATGTAGCCCAATAGCATCTGGTTGATTTGGGAATATGAAGAGCCTCAAACTGTTCCTTCAGGGTCTTGACAAGGAAGTCTGACCATCTTGTAGGTGGGCGGCCACGTGATCTTTTGACATTCCTTGGGATCCAGTCGGTAACGGCTCTAGTCCAGCGGTTGTCTCCAAATCACATTATATATCCAGCCCATCTGATTTTCGATGCCTTGGCAAACGAGACAGCGTTCCTGATTCTGGAATAGCGATGGAGGTCAGAACTCTGGATTCCTTCTCTCACTTGAGTGAGGCGTGATATTCCAAGCATAGCTCTTTCAATTCATGTCTGGGAGACCCGAATAGCATTCTCATCTTGCTTTTGTAGAGCCCAGTCTCTGAGGCACATGTTAATGCAGGGAGAATGGTGGAGTCAAAGAGATGTGCCCGGAGCCGGAGGTTTTTTGTCCTTTTAGCTATTTCTTCGATGCCTTTGAAGGCATTCCATGCCACTCTCTTCCTCCTGCACAGCTCAGGTTTTAGGTCGTTCATCATGTTGACAAACATGGTACACATAACTGCTGCATTCAGAGATGTCTGTTCCATTGAGAGTGAATGGGGTCTCTGGAACTAGTTCATTTTTCATAAACATAGTTTTCTTTAGATTCAGCTGTAGACCTATCTTTCCACATTCTCGGTTGAAGTCAGCCAGAATTGGTGCCGCTTGGCCAATGTTTGGTGTTATTAGAACGATATCATCAATGAAGCAGAGGTGGTGTAAGTTGCCAACCATCTATTTTCACTCCCATTCCTTCCCATTCTAATTTCCTCATGATGTTCTCGAGGGTGGCACTGAAGAGTTTTGGTGAAATGGTATCACCCTGTCAAACCCCTCTTTTGACATCAATAATCATTTCTTTGTAGAATGGTGAGATCCTGATGGTGAATCCATGATACAGCTCACGAAGGATCTTGATGTATTTGATTTGAACACCCTGTTTGGCTAGGGCTTTGATGACTGCTTCAGTCTCTACAATATACATTATATACACACTGTGGGTGTGACCGAACACCATCACCCACTCTAACAAAATAAAAATTGGATTTGGGACCAATGTGATAATGCAGATGGATAAGGTGCTTGCCTTGCACACAACCAGCCTGGGTTCAGTCCTCCAAGAGTGATCCCAAAGTACAGGGCTCTGAGTATTACTGGATGTGGACTAAAAACAGAAATATCAGTTGGAATGTTCTACGTCTCTTTGCCTGAAATTCTCAGTTAGAATCTTCCATCATTACTGAGGGATTTTTTGTGTTTTTTTGGCAGCCTATGACCTTCTACTTTGGTTATAAGTATGTAAACACATTGTTTTCTGGCTTGATAATAAATACAGCTGGAGGTGAATATGCCACTTTCTAATGTTTGAATGTGACAGTCATGTGTTGAGACAGTGACATTAAGCCATCATACACGGCAAAGCTGAGACAAGACCCAAAATCTGGGGCCAAAGCGATAGTCCAGCGGGTAGTGCATTTGCCTAGCATGCTGCCGCCCATGCTGGCCCAGGTTCTATCCCCAGCATCCCATATGGTCCCCCGAGCACCACCAGGAGTAATCCCATATGGTCCCGTATCCCCAGCATCCCATATCCCATATCCCCAGCATCCCATATGGTCCCCGAGCACCATCAGGTGCACCACCAGGAGCACCACCAGGAGTGCATAGCCAGGAGAAATCTTAGAGCACTCCAGTGAACTTCTCTTTCCAGCATAATAAACTATTACATCCATTCTAATTGGAGTTGTCTTGGCTTTGAGGTAGCCCTATCTTTGTTTTTTCTATAATATTGAATTGGTGCACCTTAAATTCAGCTTACAATGGCTATGCACCACTAAGTACAAAATCTGTCTTTCCATCCATAATCAGTTTGGAACACAGAGCATTCAATTCAAATAATAGGCAAAATTTTCTCATCGTTACTAATGCTTGACATTGTGAAGAAAAATAATACATAAGATTACTTTATTTTCCCCACCCAACCTTCAGAGGCCCATGGAGTTTTGGAGGGTGTTAAATTGCTCATCCAACCCCCAGCTGAGTCCAACATAGATCCTAGGGTTCGTTCACATGTGGGGAGGCATACTAGCTGGACTTGGAGCCAGGATTTGGGCCCCTCCTCCCATTCCTCCACCTCCATGTCTCTAAGTGTAGGTGCAAGCTCCCAAGACCACAGCCAGGAACACCAAAAAGAAACTATAGGTGGCCATGCGACAGTCTTAGACAATAATGGAAGTTAGGACCAGGTCCTTCCTAGGATCTTTCACATTTATACACTATATACAGTTCTAAGCAGATTCTAGCCAGGGACCGTCATCCCAGTCAGCCTAGCAAGAAGCCAGAGAAACCCTTACACCATGAGTGTAGTCATTCTCAACATCCAGATTCCATAGCTTGTCAGAGCTCCACCTAAGAGAAAAGCTCATCTCTCCCCCTTGTGGTTCATCAGTAAATGCACAAGATAAGAGCCTACTACTGTAGTGTACCACCTACACAGCAGAGCCTGGCAAGCTACCCGTGTTGTATTTGATATGCCAAAATCCAGTAACAATTATAGACACCATTCCCATGACCTGAAGGAAAGATTTGAGCTTCTTTGTTTTCCTGGAGCAGGCAGATGCTCTTGGGCTACACTAACTCTCGACAGGATGTATGGAGATGTTACTGGTGCTCGCTCAAGCAAATCGATGAACAATGGGATGAAAAGTGATACAAGTGATATACACATATTCATTAATATAAAACTATATGAATAAATATATAATATATATTATAGAGAATAATAATATATAATATGTACGTATTCATATGTATTCATTATATACGCATATTATATATACATATAATATAGAGAGAAATAATATAAGAAAAAAACAAAAATATACATTATATATACATATTCAGTACATCAATCTAATAACAATATACATATATGCATGTATGTATACTATATGCATAACATTCATTAAATATACACATATATTTTAATATATTCACAATATAATATATACATATATACACATGCTTATTCACATACATCCATACACTTACATACACATATAGCAAATCACTTGTCACTTGTATCACTTGTCTTCTCACTGTTCATTAATTTGCTCAAGTGAGCACTAGTAAAATATCCATTCGTTGGGAATGAGGTCCATTATTGTTGCTGTTTATGGCATATCGAATACACCATGGGTAGCTTGCCAGACTCTGCCGTGGCTCTGGGTTCATAGCAGGGTCCCAGTCTTTTCTATGTCAGACCATGAACCAACCATCGAGGGCCCACGGGCAGAGCCCTGGGTGTAGACAAGCCTGTCTCCTGTCTGCCACCTGTAGATGCAGCTGGGCACCGCAGCCACACCTGCAACACCTCAAGGGGAGTCATATAGCAAATATGTGTATGAATAATGTATGTGTACATACATGGGTATGCATATATGTATGACTGTGTGTCCACACACAATAAATTTCAGATGCAAGGTTTAAATAATTTCTAGTTGACACAGCATTTGCATCTGTTTTACAATCACAAATGCAAAGTAATAATCAGTTTTAAATAAAAGCAATGCAAAGTGTATGTAGTATATTGTAATATGTGTTATCAAAGTCCGTACCACTAACTTCTGCATAAATAAAGGAAACCATTTGCATTATTTTATTAGTTTAGTATTTTAGCCTATTTACTAACAATAGTAGAAATATCAGCAGATTAGAAGAAAAATACTACATGAATTACTTTACAGTGAATTACAAATTTTCAAGCATGGCATGTACCACACATACTATAGACTAAAAGATATTATTAATGTACACTAATAGTCAGAGCAATAATTATATAGTACCAAGGTTCTGATTTTACCAGAAAGAGTAAATGGAATACGAGATGGATTCTGTAATGATGGGTTGGATTACAGCTGGAAAGGAACCACCAGTGGGGAGAATGGTGACAATGAAAATATGTACACATTTACATAAGTAGAAGCAAAACCTCTGTAGCAAAACCTCTGTATTTTTAAGCCCCTACGAAGTTTAGGATAATTAGACATGTTGGTAAACATATGCCTCTCATTAATAAAGTAATTGAGATAGATTTCCACAGCAAAGCATTGGGTGTAGTTGAGTATCTTGTCAATTATGCAAAACTTTAATTTTTAAAATTTATTATTATTAGCAATTACCATTGCTAGAATTTATTGCAGAAAATAACTAGGAATTTTATAGTAAATTATGTTTTACAAAGATGTGTGAAGAGAAGGAAAATGATAGAATGCAGTTGCTTACAACTATATGGTACCAATTAGGGTTTTTTTTTTCACTAACACTGATTATTCAGGAGTACAGTGTGACTTACATTTCCATTTTGATTTAACACATTTTATCGAGGTGTTTAGTTGTTTCAAAGTTTGAGATTTATTTTGCCATTCACTGAGATCTCAGTTGTAACTTTGATATTGCTAACATATTTGAGCTTTTCCACCTCAAGTTTAAGAAGAAAAAAAAATTACCATTCCGTAAGGCACTAAATTGCTTTCAGTATTTCAATTTCTAGTCCTTTGTTTCTCCTTGATCCTCTGACATTTTTTTCATGTCTCTTTTGTAGTGCACTTAAGCAGAGCTATTTTGATTAAATAAGTCCCCAGAGGACTGAGATTATAATACAATAGTCTTCCAAACAGGTTATTCTCGAGTACATATTGCCATTATGCAGTGCAGATGTAGAATCAGTATTTCATAAATGCATGTTTCTATGAAATCTGCCAAGTAGGTGAATATATATTTCATTGTTCTTGACATCATTGAATTATAAATAATAAAGTGAAGCTCAAATTGTTTATTTGCAATAGAATTTTTGAAGGGAAAAGAAGCACTCATCAATGATATAGTAACCTTTTGAAAAGATAAGTTTAAAATTATACTGAACACCATCTTAAATAATTTTCCTTAAATTGAGCAATTGTACAGAATTGCCATAAATCAATCCCCCAAATCTAATAGCATAAAAGTGAGTAGTCAATGTATTCTTGCTGAATATTTAAAACACTCAATCTCTTCAGTATTTCAAAGATCACATAATACTAGTTAGGTTAAGTAATTACTAATTAGCAAGCTTTTCACAGGATGGACCACTTACTGCTAGTCAAAGTATGTACTCTTCTGAGAATTTAACGTGCCCTTTTTAAACTATAAGGAATAATATACTTGCATATGTCAAAAAAACCCCAAACTCTTTATCATTATATATCTGGAAATTTCCCAAAACTAATGTGAAATATTAGACAGTTGAATTTTAAATGCGAATTTTTAAAATAAGCTCCAAAACAGATAAGGTAGCCAAGTAAAAAAATTTTTTGGCTTGTTTTCATATAGTGAATTGCATTTTCATAGATTATGTTTTAATTTTCATATAGTGATTTGCATTCCTTTGACAAAAGACATTGTGTATTAAATTTCTAATTAAATGAAATTTCATCAAATTATGATTTTATTTCCTGTTTTTCTTAGCCATTTCACTCTGTTAGTCTCAGAATAAATTAATATTATTCATACATTTAAAAAAGTTACAGAATTTCAGCAGTATAAGAGTTGAAATGCGAAGTAATAAATATTGCATCAGGATTAATTAATAACTGTGAATATAGTCAATAATTTCGTGTGCCATTCTTGAAATTTGTTGAGTGTAAATCTTATTTTTTGACTCTAAGTTCAAGAAAAATACAATTGAGCTAAGAACTACTAGTTCTTTATCAATTCTTTATCAATTCTTTTGCTGTGATGTATAGTAATGTTCAGATATCTTAGACATTTTGTGAAAGCTATAGAAATACATACGTCATGGATAAATGATTTTAAATTAAAAAGTTAAAATTTGCGTAATGATATGAAATTTAAAAATTCCACATGTAGATTTGTAATTGAAAAAGAAAAATTCAAAATAATCAAAAGAAATAATGTAAATGATTATAATATCTCTCTTTTTGATATTTTAAGAACAGAAATAATAATTTAGCAACATTTTGACAAAGCTTTTCAGCAAGTATTTCATATTTTTCCAAATTTTGCATTTGACAAAAATCCCCCTAAGGTAACAAGAATTAGAAACTCTTGTAACCTTCCCAAACTACTATGCTTGTGTTTAATTTAAAATGACAAATAAATGCCACTACATATAGCCCAGGGAAAATAGGTCAAGGGCCCCAAAACAAAATGGAAAAAATTATTTCTTATGTTCCTAGTAGTTCTATGGGTAATAACTGAATTCTAAAAACAGCCCCAAAACCGACGAATAGAAGAATGGATTAAGAAACTATGCCACATACATACTATGGGATATTACTTGGACATAAGAAAAGATAGTCATGGAATTTACAGCTAAATAGAGGGTCCTGGGGTATATCCTGCTGTGTGAACATAGAGGGAGAGAGACCTACACAGAATGATCTCTCATTGCAGCCCGCAGACACACATGATCCCAGAATCACTAGTACTCAAAAACAGCATAAAAAGAACATGAGAGCTGGTATTCAGTAGGAAACATGCCAGCTCACTGGGCTGGGTGAAAGGACAGGTGGGACAAAGTCTACGGTGGAGGGAAGAGTTCAAACAAGAGGAAGAGATGGTGCTTTAAGCTTGCAAAGTGTTAGGTAGGAAAAGCAGTCAGCAACAGTACTGCTGACCACTGTGAAAAAAATAAATTTAAAAAAGTGCCTCTATTTATATCCCATTAATGAATGCAGTCATTCTATATCTGTCCTTTTCCTTCTGACTAATTTCACTCAGCATGATAGTCTCCATGTCCATCCATTTGCAGGTAAATTTCATAATTTCATCTTTTCTGACAGTTGCATAGTATTCCATAGTGTAGATGAACCACAGTTTCTTTAGCCAGTCCTCTGTTCTCGGGCATTTAGGTTGTTTCCAGATTCTAGCTATAGTGAATAGCGCAGAGATGAAAGAGGAAAAAAAGTGCCTCTTGTAGAAGCAGAATGGTGGGTGGGAGGCAAATGGGGGGGTGGGGGACTTTGGCAGAATGAATTGGACACTGGTAAAGGGATCAGTGTTGAAATATTGTATTACTGAAAAACAACCATGAATAACTTTTTAATTTCATAGTAACAAAACACAAAAACAAATTTAAAACTAAAGTTAGAAGAGGAAAAAGTGAATCACTTGATTAGGATTAATGACCAATCGAAAATAAAATAGATTTCAGTCCATCTTCTTGTCTTTCCGTGTGCCATTACTCTCCATCAGCTGACTTTTGTGACATTGGTAGAAAAGAAAAATCACAGGATTTAATAACGCACATCCTGTTATTGTTGCCATTCCAAAAAGCACCCTTGGTTTCAATTTACTATCTCTTGTCCTTTAGACATACCTATTTTTATGAGTTTTATCATAACAGAATAGGACATTTATTCTAGGTCAGATATTGTTTTCAAATATATGAAATCCATAGTACTGTATTGTATCCATTGTATCTGCATCCATAGTACTCCATGTGCTGGTACCACCCTGGTCAAGTGAAGCCTGATAGTGCTGGACTCTCATTGTAGTGCTCAAGCTGACTGTGTTTAAGGGCCACAGAAATATACAGTGTAGTTTCTAGGGGCTTTGGGTTGTTGAAGATAGTACTCATTTATTCTCAGCTAGGGAATTTCTTAGCTTGTAAGTATAGATATCTTTATCTCCATCATAAGTGGTCAACTCCCTCAAAATGTACATCTAAATATGTAATCCATATAATTTGAATACACAGTATATGAATATAATCAATCATTTATGACTATGTATAATGTGCAAACAAACGTACAGTAAATTAAATGTTGTATATATTTTTTCTTTATATAAATTGTAATATTAATTGTTTGACAAACTAAGCTATCCTGTTCTTCAAACAGATGTGTTACACAAGGCACAAAGTATGAGTTCAGAAAGAAGCACACTGATTCCAATTATCCTCCAGGAACCTAGATGCAAGGCAAAGCAATACAGGAAAAAACCTGTTTCCTCAGAGGCAAAATTATCTCTCTTATATACTTTTCTCTCTCTCTTTTTCATAACTTTTGACCAGAGGGTATAATTTTAAATACAAATTTAAAGAGAAACTTCATAACTTGGGAATAAGTAAAGAAAGGACCAATGGAAATTCAATCAATAAGAATCACTTAAAAACTACAAATGTAGAAAGCCAATGTGGAAAGAAGCACAGTGAAATATCTTATATGTAGAAATAAAAGATGAATGGACTGGATATTCGAAGCCAGATAACTTCAAACTTAGTTACCAACTTCTAAATAATGAGATGACTTTCAAAGCCCAGGACAGTTAGCTATTGGAGTAAGCTTAGAGAAGGGAATCCTTCCTCGTTTTTACTTTTCTCCTCATTATCTTCAAAATATATATCACCATTCATGCCCTCAGCCTGCATAATTAGATTCTGCTACTTGCGTGTATGAACAAACACTACTTGCATATATTTGCATCTGCCCACTCCAGGAACATAAAGAGCCTCAAACCATTCCATCAGGTCATGGGAATGAGGTCTATAATTGTTACTGGTATTTGGCATATCAAATATGACATGGGTAGCTTGCCAGGCTCTGCAGTGTGGGTGGGATACTCTTGTAGACACCTCTACTCTAGTGCATTTATTGATGAACCAAGCAGCCGTGCAAGCAGGGCTTGTGATCAACTCTTTCTGGGTGGAGCTCTGACGAGTGGGGAGTCCGGATGTTGAAAATGGCGGCCCTTGTGATGTGGGGGTTCCTCTGGCTTCTTGTGAGGCTCTGCTGGAGTGGTGGGCCAGGGCTAGAAACTGCCTTCCCTCCCGGGCACCTCGTGATCAGCTGGGCACAGGGAGAGCCGGTAGCAGCTCTGCCCGGTGTATGTGAATCTCTCGAAATGCTATAAAGAATAACTCTTTTGAGCATATTTGGTCCTAATTTTATTCCTTTCATATTTTTGCATGTAATCAGTTTTAGAAAAAAATAAAATATCTTATTAAATTTTATTTTATTGAAATTTTAACCAAGTGTGATTTGATATATGAATTAGAAGTGGATTAAAAACTATCTAAATTGATAATATATGTAATCACCAATGGCAATAACCCAAGATATGGTCAGTAGAACTGTGGTCCAACATGTGGGGTAGTTTTTGTGGTTGGAGTGGAGGAACTTAAAAAAAATATTATTTTGTTTCTTGGTATACCTGGTTGTACTCAGTGTTTCCTCCTGGTTATGTAGTCAGGACTCACTCCTGACTGTGTTCATCAGAATGTGAAAATGTTTTATAAAAAGTTTTACTCTGAAGGGGAGGTTGTTTGGGTAATGATTAGGAGTTACTCCTGATTCTATTCTCATTGACACTCCTGTCAATGTATCACGGTAACTTTGCAGTGCAGGGAATAAAATGAGGGCCAGTGACATGCAAGACAAAAAGGATTAAACCCTGTGCAATCTCCATACACTGTAAATAGTCTTAGTTCTCATGAGAATGAGTTTGCATAAATCACTATCACTATCACTATCTTCCCGTTCATCATCTATTTGCTAGAGCGGGCACCAGTAATACCTCCATATGTCCTGTCTCATGCTAGTAGAGCCAACGGCATCGGCTTGCTATAGGAACAAAAGAGCCACAAACCATTATATTAGGTGACGGGAATGACCTAATATAATTGTTACTGGTATTTGGCATATCAAATACAACACGAGAAGCTGCCAGGCCCGGAGGCATACTCTTGTAGTCACCTCCAAATAAAGCATTTATTGATGAACTGCGTGGCAAAGCGCCACGCGAGCCGAGCTGTGATGGACTAGTCTGCTGGGTAGAGTTCTGATGAGAGGGAAGTCCGAATGTGGAAAATGGCAGCCCCCATGGAATGGGGGTCGTCTGGCTTGTTGTGAGGCTCTGCTGGGGTGGTGGGCCAGGGATAGAACCCGCCATGCCTCCCAGTGCCTCATGAATGGCTGGGCACAGGGAGAGCAAAGAACACCTCTGTCCCATGACTGAGAGTCTCTGGATCAGCATACCTTGCATAAATAAATACAGAAATGACTTTTCTCTTTCTGTAATATCATTGTATCACTGTCTTCCCATATATCATTGATTTGCTTGAGCGGGCACCAACAACATCTTAATATATCCTGTCACATGCAAGATATCCAAAGGGCAACAGCCCGCTCAAGAAACATAAAGAGCCTCAAACCATTCCTTCAGGTCATGGGAATGAGGGCTATAATAGTCACCTCAAAACTCCAGCAATTATTGATGAGCCGGGCTGTGATCAGCTCTTCTGCTGGTGGAGCTCTGAGGATAGGGGAGTCCTGATGTGAAAAATGGCACCCTCATGGTGTTTGGGTTCCTCTGGCATCTTGCGAGGCTCTGCTGGGGTGGCAGGCCATGGTTAGAACCCACCATCCCTCCCGGGGTGCCTCATGATCAGTTGGACACAGAGAAAGTAGCAGCTCTTCCAGTGTATGTGATACGGGATTTTATTCACAAAATTTCTGTAATATATGTACACATAATTGCATTACTGAAATTTGAACTGTAATGTCAAAGATCAAACTGTCTTAGGAGTTAATTTGTTTCATAAACAAATTATGAAACACAAAACCACAAAATCAGACATGTATACTTTACTTAAAGCGTTCAAAAAGCAACAGAAACAAAAAAGGCGGTAGTTCTTTGCATGCCCAGCAAATTCAGAATCTTGTGGAAAACTCAAGAAGAGAAAAAATTGTTGGTTAAAAATGATTAGGGATAGCGTGATGGTGCAGTGTTGGTACGGTATAGACAGACTTACTAATGAGGGGTGGAGGACACTACAGTCCATATGGAAAGCACCTTGCATGTGGCTTTACCAGCATGTCAGAATCAATTTTCAGCACCACATATAGTTCCAGATCTACCAGAACTGACCCCTACACAGCATTAGGAGTAAAATCTGAGCACTACAAGGTGAACCGCACTTTTTCCAAAACCTGTATCTCCATATGAAAAAAAAAAGACTACCATTGAAACTCAGAAATATAACTTCTTTAAGTGTCTGTTCAGAATCGGGTGGATTTATTGTCTGGATTGAGAGTTGAGTTTTAAGAAATAGTCAAACAATTATAATTTATGGAATTCCTTAAGAATTTCTTAAGGCAGGATTATAGAGAGTGAAAACTCTGCTCCTTCCTTAATATGTTCTTGACAAATCTTTTCATGGATTGCTCCCATATAAAAGCATTTTTTTTAAATATAGTCACTTGTAAACATCCCTTTACATTATCTGTATGTAACAACCAATTATCTTACAAAAACTTTATTTATTGTATCTTTGTCTCTCTCACTTCTTTGGTAATTTCCCTGGAAAACATACATGTTGTAAGTGTTTTCTGGATTAGCATCTGACTGAGTCATGAAGTTTGTTACTCCATCTTTCTGCATCTGCCCTATGTATACAAGAGAGGTGTGAATGTGTTAAATACATTTTGCCTTAAAAATATGTCTGTGACTCTTTTGATTATTATACCACTCTCAAAAGACTCCAGAGGAGTCTTGGATGATATCCTCAGCACCTCAATGGCAAAAACTGCAAGAAAAAAAATCATTTGGAATGTAAACTTAGTTTCTAAAATGTTCTGAGATGTGATTCTATAATAACGAGGAATGTGATCAATACAAAGAAGGAGAAAGCAGCTACTTCAAGGAAATACTTCTTTGGGTGGAAAAATTAAAAGAAAAGGTCACTATTTCCTGATTCACTCCACTGACCGGCCAATAACTGCACCAATTTACTTCACTTTCTCCAGTCCTTCATCATTTTCCCTGTGAACCCACAGTTATTAAGGTCTCTTTCGACTTGAACAAACAGAACACTGAGAAAGAACATTTACTTTATACCCAAATTAATGAAAGTTGAGGTAGAAAAAGGAGCACTGTGCCACTTGAGATAGCTTGCTCTCATAAAAGATAAGTGTTCAAGAGGTCAGAACTCTTTTGGTTATAACTTCCAAGTATTCTCAGAATAAGAAAAACAGTTCTATATTTTATAGTAACATAAAATGCCTTCTTTCCTCATCATTCCTTTAAACCCTCCTGAAAATGTAACATTTTTCAATTTTTATACTTGATGATTTAAATAATATGGATACTTCTTATGATATCTTGTCATACTTGCTATAGTATTGATAAAAAGTTAATATGTGATAATATGTTT
This sequence comes from Cryptotis parvus, assembly GCA_021461705.1. Taxonomy (NCBI): domain Eukaryota; kingdom Metazoa; phylum Chordata; class Mammalia; order Eulipotyphla; family Soricidae; genus Cryptotis; species Cryptotis parvus. The sequence goes on from JAJIBD010037935.1 coordinate 192,365, forward strand.
TGGTATATGTTACACCATTATTTTTATGTTTAAACTGTTTCTTTTATCTCTGATTTATTTCACACTAAGTGAATCTTGTGAATAAAAGCAAAAACTGTGGATGGTATCACATACACATTTATATATCATGTGTATTTAGCCTTTGCTTTTTCTATTATAGGTAGTTTTGATGTAGGTGGACCCTACATGAGGCTTATGTGAGGGCAGAAGGAGAGAGAGATCATCACTTTCTCCCCAGACGCCTCTGCAGCCTGGGAACCACTAGGCAGTTTAAGGACTGATAAAGTCTGTGATGCGCCCCTGCAAGGCGTGGGCCTGAGCCCCACCAGCCCCACAAGGTGACTGTCAAGCGACACCTGATGTCCGCTTGATCTCTAGGCACAGGGATTGATCCCCACCACCTGATATTTCTCAGGAAGCCACGGACTCAGGCTGGAGCGAGAAATTTCTCTTTTCAGAAAGCAACGTCAGTTCTAGGTCTTACCCAGGGTTTACTCAAGATTCTTATCTTTCTCACAGAAAAAGAATTTTCAGTAGGCCACAAGCAGTGAAGTAAAACAGATTTTATTAAGGAGGGTTTTAGGATGGAGAAGGAGTATGGAAAGAGAGAGTAACATGCTCAAGAGAGAACATGGGCTGTTCCAGAAAGGGGGCTTTTATCCCTTTGGGCTGGAATGTTCTGGAATCTCCTGCTGGGCCATCAAAGGTTGATGGGGAGCTAAGGTCTGGGCAGAAGAAGATGGATCCAGTTTCCTCAGGGCCTATTGTTGGTTAATGGGTCTTATCAAGTCTTCATTCCTGGTTCCAAAAGGTGATAGCCTGATGGGACAGTTCGTTGCCATGCAGGGCCCCTACCTGTCTGCCTACCTATATCAGTTTGATGGGTGCCAAAGAGAGGGTAAAAACTGGTGGTAAAAAGAGTTACCAGGAGGACAAAATACTACATGTGAATTAAATGTCTCAACTTTTTAATGAAAAACAGAGGCACTTTGAGACAAAGGGACCTTTAAACTCAACCTTTAAAATGCAAAGCTTTTTGAATATGAACTTTCTGAACAAAGACAGAATTTTAGAAAACCAGTTCAGTCAATTGGTGGTGTTGTATGCTCTGAAAATAAATCTCTGCAATTATTTCACTCTTTTCATTAAGGGTAAGATCCTTATTAATGTGAATACTTCCTAATGCATATTTAGGTGCTAAGCATTCATCAATGCATCTGAAAATTTAGCACCAGTCCTATTGCACTACTCATGCCCAACCCTTTGGGTCTAAGAGATACTAGAGTGTGTAGGGCATGTGCTTTGTATGTGGTAGACCTTGGTACAATCTTCAGGATCCCATATGATACTCTGAGCACCACCAGGAGTAATTCCTGGAGTGCTCAACTAGGAGTAGTCCCTGAGCATTGCTGGGTGTGATCCAAAAAGCACTTCCCCTAAATATACCCCCTTATTCACAGTTATCTCACTCCTTAAAAAAACACTCATTCCAACCCAAAGTGATCCTCACCTTTGACAGCATTTGCATCCACCATCCTGGCAAACATATTCAAAATAGGTGTGCATTATCTCTATAACACACTTTACAATTATTTGCACTATCTGGTTCTTGAATTACTTTTTTTTTGCTTTTTTGTGTCACACCAGGCAATGCTCAGTGGCTACTCCTGGCTCTGCAGTCAGGAATTACTCCTGGTGGTGCTCGGGGGACCATATGGGATTCCAGGGGATCGAACACAGGCCGAAACAGGCTGACCGTGTGCAAGGCAAATGCCCTACTCGCTGGGCTATCGCTCCGGCCCTCTTGAATTACTTTAAAAAGACAAAGAGCCAAGAACAACAGAACTCCTGTTCTATATCTATACACCCTACTGGTTTATTCCATCTTTTATTAGTTAAAATATATTCAAATTAAATTATATTTTGTATATAAATTATGAAATAACTATACTACATTTTGATATAACTTAATGATATATAGCAGTGATTTGTTATTTTATTAATATGATACAATGCAATACAATATAATGTGATATTATATAATGACTCACACACACGGGACAGAGATGCTACTTGCTCTCTCTGTGCCCAGCTGATCACAAGGCGTCCTGTAGGGATGGTGGGTTCTAGCCTTGGCCTGCCACCCCTGCAGAGCCTCAGCAAAAGCCAGATGGACCCCACTCTATGAGGGCCTCCGTTTTCCACATCCGGACTCCCCTCTCCTCAGAGCTCCACCCAGCAGGAGAGCTTATCAGAGCCAAGTTTGCATGGCCGCTTTGCAGCCATGAGGTTCATCAATAACTGCTCAAGTTTTGAGGTGACTACTAGAGTATCCCACCCGTATGGCAGAGCCTGGCAAGCTACCTGTGTGTTATTTGACATGCCAAATATCAGTGACAACTATAGACCTCATTCCCATGACCTGATGAAATGGTTTGAGGCTCTTTATGTTCCTGGAGCAGGATGATGCCCTTGGGCTGTCTCACATGTGCCAGAACATATTGAGATGTTACTGGTGCCCGCTTGAGCAAATCAATGATATATGGGAAGACAGCAATACAGTGATACAGTGATGTGATGATACAATATAATATAGCATATTGACAATCAAAATGTCAATATGATCACTTGACATCCCATTACTCTTCAATGTGTGAGACGGATGCCAGTAACATTTCCATTTGTCCATGTCACATGCCAGTGTAGCTCAAAGGCATCTGATTGCTCCAGGAATACAAAGAGCCTCAACCGTTTGTTCAGTGTCTTGAGGAAATATATGACCATCCTGTAGGTGTGAGGCCACATGATCTTTTGATATTCCATGGAATCCAGTCTGTAACAGCTCTAGTCCAGCAGTCATGTCCGAATCACATTACATGATCAGCCCATCTGATTCTGATGCCTTGGCAAATGAGACAGCGTTCATGACTCTAGAACAGTGATGGAGGTCGGAACTCCGGATTCCTTCTTTCACTTGAGTGAGTTGTGATATTCGAAGCATAACTCATTCAATTCCTCTTTGGGAGACCCAAATAGCATTCACATCCTGCTTTCATAGAGTCCAGGTCTCTGAAGCACATTAATGAACGATATATCTATCCTGTGGAATTTTGGTATGTGAGCAGAGGACATGGCTATCAAAGAGATACAATTAGAATCAAGGATAATCTTCTCCATGACTTTCTGGAAGATGTGATAGATCCATCAGGACATTGGAGGGCAGTCATCTTGGTCTTACAGTTGACGAAGAACAGGCAGGAGGCCTTATGAATGCTTTCCCGGCTTCTGATACATTGGCGAGTATTTCTAATCTTCTCTCTTTGAGGTCTTCCTTTATTACTTCTCTGCACTGCACTTCTGCCGGGGTGGGGCATTGTGGGTAAAAGGAAGCGTGAAGGCCCTCCCTGCTACCCCCACCTGTCGTCTGGAGTTTCTCTTCCAGCAACATGGCGGCTGCCTGAGAGAAGCACCGGACAACTACCACCTCTGAAGCCTGCGGGCCCTGGGCCGTTGTTCGCTGCCCACGTGCGGCGCCTTCAGGGAAATTGAGTCTGAGGACTGCGTGGCATACCCTAGTATGGCCAATGAAGAGGATGACCCAGTCGTACAGGAGATCGACAGGTACTTGGCCAAGAGTCTGGCAGAGAAGCTCTATCTGTTTCAGTACCCCGTGCCGCCAGACTCGATGACGCACGATGGCATTCCGCATCTCTCAGCCAGGATCAAGCCCAAGCAGCAGAAGGTAGAGCTTGAGATGGCCATTGACACCCTGAAATCCAACTACTGCCGCAGCAAAGGGAAGCAGATTTCGCTGAAAGTGGACGGTGCCTGTGACCATGAGACCAACATGTACTGCTCGAAGCTGATGGACAAGCAGAAGTTCTGCTCCTCCCAGGCGACCAGTAACACCTCCCGGTACACCGCTGCACTCTACAGGCAAGGCGAGCTCCACCTGACGCCTTTGCCCGGCATCCTGCAGCTGGGGCCCAGCTTCTCGTACCTGGACAAGGCTGACAGCAAGCACCGTGAGCGGGAGGCAGCTGCCGAAACCTGAGACTCTTCCCAGGATGAGGCAGAAGATGACGTGAAGCAGATCACGGTCGCTTCTCTTGCCCGAGTCGGAGCAGGCCCGGCAGCGGCGTGAGCAGTCCTACGAATTCCTGCAAAAGGAGCATGCGGAAGAGCCCTGGGCCCACCTGCACTACTATGACCTCGAGCACGAGTTCCAGTACCTGCTGTGCCAGGATTCCGGTGGGGACGAGGACACTGAGCTCGTCAAGTCTCCCAGCGAGTACCTCCATGATGCTGATGCCGCCCAACCAGGAGGAGGAGAAAGACAAGCCAGAGGCCCCCAGCAATGTCCTGTCCATGGCCTGCTGAGCACCCTGCCCCTCGCAGACCAGATCAGGATCCTGATGAAGAACGTGAAGTTCATGCCTTTCGCCAAGCTCATGAGCCTCCTGGGCCCAGCCGTCGACTCCGTGGCAGTGCTGCGTGGCATCCAGAAGGTGACGATGTTGGTCCAAGGAAACTGGGTGGTGAGGGTGACATCCTGCACCCCAAGGACTCCTCCAGCCCGCATAGCGGGGTTCCCCGCCTAGGTGCTCTGCAGGGGCTGGGACTTCGTGATGTGGAAATTCATGCAGAGCCGGTGGGCAGAACGCGAGGAGGTGGCGACCATGGCGAAACTTTGCGCTGAGGACGTGAAGGACTTTCTGGAACACATGGCCGTGGTGCGGGTCAACAGAGGCTGGGAGTTCATCCTGCCCGCTGACAGAGAGTTCATCAGGAAGCACCGGAAGATGTCCAGCCGCAGCAGATGCTGTGGACGGGCATCCAGTTCAAACTGGAGACAGTCTACAATCTCGTGAAGGAAACTGTGCCAAAGAAGCCCGGTGGACAGTCAGGGCCCACTGGGCTGCTCTCTGGGGACCAGCGGGTCCAGGTGGCCAAAAGTAAGGCCCAGCAGAACCACGCCCTGCTGGGAGGGCGTGGGAGCTGCAGCAGCAGAAGGAGCTACTGCAGGGGCGGCCGTGCTGTCCCGGGGAGCCTCAAGGAGGAGCCCATGAGTGAAGAGGGCGAGGACGAGGATGAGCTGGAGCTGGAGGCCACCCAGAGCCCATGGACACGTTCCTTGGTGGGGGCTAGCACTGGCTTCCCTCACAGGCTGGCCAATGGGGACAGCTTCAATGGGCACCCGCCCCCACCTTGGCTGGCACCCTCGTGGCCCAGGAACTGTGCCTTAGTGCTGGTCACGTTCCAGAGACAGATCGTGCTGACGCTCAGCGAGCTCAAGCGCCTCTTCAGCCTGCACCTGGCCAGCCTGCCCCTGGCCACATGCTCTTCGGGGCATCTCCTACTGCGTGCTGCAGGACACGGTGCTGGCGGTCGGCTGCACGCAGATCCTGGTGCCTTTTCCCCCACAGATGGCTGCATCCCCAGATGAGCAGAAGGTGTTCGCCCTCTGCATAGGGCCAACTTGTCTTGCTTGAAATTTTCTCCAAAATTTATCAGGTACACTGGAACATGATCCAGTCCGGGTGATTCAAGAGTGTGGCGAAGATCTCAGTAAACAGGAGGTGGATAAAGTGTTAAAGAGGTATAATAAAATATTTTAAAAAAGACCTGCAGGAGCAACTCCAGGCCAGATGTAGAGACTCTAGGCAGCAGTGTACTGCAAAGTGGAGCCAGGGATCAATCCTCTGTCTGTTGCATAAAAGCTCGCCACAGCTTCACCCAGCAGAAGAGCTTATCACAAGCCTGGCTTGTCAGAGTCCCACCCTACAGCAGTCTTTCTCAAACCCAGCCCAGGTATGCCTGATCCAGAGACCCACATACACGGGGTAGAGCTACTACCGGCTCTCCCTGTGCCCAGCTGATCACGAGGAACCCGGGAGGGAAGACGAGTTCTAGCCCTGGCCTGCCATCCCAGCAGAGCCTTGCACGAAGTCAGAGGAACCCCCACACCATGAGGGCCACAATTTTCCACATCCGAACTCACCACTTGTCAGAGCTCCACTCAGCAGAAGAGCTGATCACATGGTTCATCAATAAATGCATGAGATGAAAGGCAACTATAAGAGTATCCCACCCTCACAGGAGAGCCTGGCAAGCTACCTGTGTTGTATTTAATATGCCAAATACCAGTAACAATTATAGACTTCATTCCCATGACCTGATGGAATGGTTGAGGCTCTTTGTGTTCCTCGAGTGAGCAGATGCCCTTGGGCTACACTAGGTGTGACAGGACGTATGGAGATGTTACTGGTGCCCACTCGAGCAAATCAATGAATAATGGGAAGACAAGTGACTGCACTTCCTTTATACTTCTCTGCACTGCTTTGTGAGCTTGGGCATTAGCTTATGGTTGTTTGAGGCTTGCACCTTGCCACATTTGCTAATGAGAGAGTTTTTGAAGACAGGTGTCCTTTTGTGGCTTTCTCTGTCTTGGCATTCCTCACACAATCATGGAGGTGCTGAACAAGTTGCTTGTATTATTGGACAATGTCTTCAATGATGACATCTTGCTTCAATGGTTTTAAAGAACTCCCAGTTGGTGGTCATTCTGGGAGTTCCCTTCTTAAATTTGAAGCCCTTTCTCCCTGTTCTTTGAAGTAGAATTTTGCAGGATGGAGATGACAGTTCAATCCTGTTTGTAATTTTGGGATGACAGCGACATCAGTCAGGCAAAACTGTCAATTGGATATGATGTGGTCAATTTCATTGTGGAACTGTCCACCAGGAGATTACCATGTCCAACATTTAGATTCAGCCTTCTGGAACTGTGAATTACCATGAGTGGTCTTGGTTACCATGATGAACTCAGTCTCTCACCCTGTTTGTTCCATTCTTGACCATGGTCCTGATGTGGAGTTCTTGTCCGATATTCTTGGTCTTATCTTGGCATTAAAATCACTGACTATGATCTGTAGAAGGTGTGATCTTCTTTATAGAACTCCTCCAGTTCCAGGTAGAATGTTTCAATTTCTTCCTTGTATGTGGATAGATAGAAACTTCTGGCAGTGACCTACATCTATTCAAATGTAATCATCAAATTTGGTTAGTTAGGCACTCAAATAAGTCAATGCTCATGGCCAGGTTGGTGTTGATAAGGGCACCAGCACCACCAATGCCTCTTCCTTAGCATGTTCCAAGGAACAGTTTTCTCCAGTGTCAAACATGGCATTATGTGATAGGCTGGTCTTCTGGGTGGAGTTCTGACGAGGAGGAAGTCCGGATGTGGAAAATGGAAGTACTCATGGAGTGGGGGTCGTCTGGCTTTTTGCCCAAAAGAAAATAAAAACAAAAAAAAATTAAATGAAGATATAAGGGGGCTTATTTTAAAGTTACCGAGTCTCATAAAGTTTTCAGAAATTGTAAGTAAAATAGAGATTTAAATGTTATTTCTTGGAAAAATAATTTAATTCTGCCTAATATAATTTTGGTACCATTACCCATTTTTATTATTCCTTTTCCTCTCCCTTTATGTGTGTTTATTTTTCTTTTATTTATTCTGAATACAAAGTACACATTTAACTTACATAACATTATCAACTTTTCAGAAGAATTATATCACGAATGACCAGTTTATTAACTGATAAAATCTGAGTATTTCCTGAAAAGTGATCATGACCAGGCAAGCAAAAGTACTAAGTAACATATGACCTTTATGTTATCTTCATTTTGATTGTAATTACAAGGTCATTGTAATAATAATTGACTATACCCACACATCAATATAATTTATGTTCATATTCTGAATGAAATTGCCTTCATTTTGCATATGTTTTCTTTCATATTCTGCCTGGAACTATCCATGTTACTTCTAATCAGTACTTTAGTTTTAGCCTTACATTTGATTACAACAATGTTTTACCTGATCTTAATTTCCACTGCTGACATTTGTGTCTTTTACTATTAAGACTGCTACTGGCCAGTTAGGCATTGTCCTTTGTGAGAACTAATGACTATCTATGCATTCTTAGAGTAATGTCACCACGCATCTGGCAACAAAACCCCTACAACAGCTCAACACCACCATGTACATGAAAATTACACTTTTTCTGCTTACCAGTTTGAAACAATTTTGACACATTAATGTCTAAGGTTATAAAAATGTGCCACATTAAAAAATCCTAATCTTTGAGTTCTTTTTGAATTATAGGAGCTTGAAATTTAGTAAACCCATAGGGTGGCACTGTTTTAACTCTTCATCTGCCTAAAGACAGAGCCCCCCAAAAGAATTTCAGTTGTCATAAATCTTACCTGAGAATTTCATCAACTTGAGATTAGACCTTTGTCTCAGGAGAGCATTTTAAGCCTAAACTCAGACAAACTTTGTCACTAAGGCTATGTCTCCTATCTGTTATTCTAAGAAATTTACATTCTCTTCAGCTTCCCTTCGTAGCTGATATTTAAACCTGAATTCTAAAGACACCTCTTTGTGGCATATTGTGTACACTGGGCCTGAGACAGACTTGCATAATGTATGCATGTAAACATGAGTCTGCTTGTTATTCTTTGGTTATCTTGTGTTTCATTAGAAGTCTCAAATTAAGAACTGAAAATAGTAATGCATTTTTTCACTTACAAAAAGTTTTGTGATAGCATGTCCTTTGTTCCCTAATTTACAATTTCAACATAAACATAAATGCATTTTACTACTTCTACATCTACTACTAACATTTTATTTTTTATCTATCTCTCTCTCCCTCTATCTATCTATCTATCTATCTATCTATCTATCTATCTATCTATCTATCTATCTATCTATCTATCTATCTATCTATCTATCTATCTATCTATCTATCTATCTATCTATCTATCTATCTATCTATCTATCTATCTATCTATCTATCTATCTATCTATCTATCTAATCTATCTAATCTATCTATCTATTGCTTTTGAGTTCACACCTGGAGATGCTCAGGGGTTACTCCTGACTCTTCGCTCAGGGGTTACTCCTGGATCTTCACTCAGGAATTACTCCTAGCGGTGCTTGGGGGACCATAAAGGAAGCCGGGGATCAAACCTGGGTCAGCCGTGTGCAAAGCAAATGCCCTACTTGCTGTGCTATTGCTCCGGCCCCCTGACCAACATTTTAAAGAGCATTTATTATTACAAAAAAACTATGAAATACTTAAGAATTAATTTTGTAATTTTTTGGTGTTATACAAAAATATATATACTCCTACATTGAAAAATATAAAATATTATTGAAAGAAGTTAAACTGGTGTGAAATAGGATTTTTATTTGTTGTGTAGAGGGCATACCTGGCAGTGCAGAGAGCATAGTCCTGCCTCCACACTCAGGGTTCACTCCTGCAGTGGTAACGGAACTAAACAGAGTGTGAGGGTCAAATGCAGATGGGCTGCTTGCAAGGAAAGTGACTTACTCCCTGTTATATTTCTCCAGCTCTGAGAAAAGATTTTAAACCTGTCATAAAATATATTACTAGCATGTTGATTCTTCACAATTTATTGAATCTCTCTAGTCAATCCCAATAAAACTGCCCCAAGAAATTTTGCAGAAGCTGAAGAGTTGACTATATATTCAAAGAGAGTCATTATTGAAAATGAAATTTTTTAAATGTTTTATGGATTTTAAATAGCATAAAACAAGTTGATCATAAGAATTGTTGTACTACACTTATATTAGCTTTTATCATATTTTATCAAGTCTCTAAAATTTATTTTTATAAAAGATAAAGCAACAATTTTAGATAAAATTTATTTGTTTAGCAAGTTATTACCAGTTGTTGGATAACCTTTTTCAAACATTTTAACATTAACATATGTTTTACACAATATATGAAATTGATACAAGTTATATTCTATACCATTTAAGACTTTAAACTAACATTTATAGACAAAATGTTGGTAAAAACATTTGTGTGTGAATTATGGTGATATTAGCAAGAACATGAAACCGTCATCCATTTTGAGAATCAAGAAATTAAAAATGTCTGTTCTTGAGAGACACTGTTAAAATAAAAACATCTGCACTCCAATATTCATTACAACACTATTCACAACAGCCCATATCTGGAAAAACCCAATGCCCATGAACAGATGTGTGTATAAAAAAAAACTATGGTATATATAGACAATGGAATACTTGACTATAATAGAATTTGGAATGATGCAATTTGTTGTTACATGAATGTAACTGTAGGGTATCATGCTGTGTGAAGACAGAGAGAGAAACAGAATGATCACTCTCATGCACGCAATACAAAAAATCCATGATATGGGAACAAAAAAATGGCTCAGAGCTACAGAATGTAAGAAGTGGTCTACTATCAGGCACTTGCCAGGGTATTTATATATGGATGGTGGGGTGGGAGTGTCAGGCAAAAGATGGATAGGTGAATAGTGAGGGAGGGACCCTGACACAATAAAGAATAGTAGATGTAATAAGACAACCTTATGATGGTGAATTTAGTGTTGGAATGTACATGTATGAACCCTAGCCTTAACAGAATTGCAATGAACAAAATAAAGCTTTAAAATGAGCATATATCCTGCTTTATTTATATAAATATGAGGCAAACTGGTTCTTGATAAATAGGCATATTACTACAATAAAAGAGGTAACCTAAAGTTTTAAAATTTAAGATATGATGTGTATGACTCTACTAAGTATTTCTGGAGAATGTAGTCAGCAAAAAAATCTAAAACAAAATCATATTTCCATAAAGCTATGCAATATCTTTTTACATTAATCTGTATAGTTTATTGTATCTTAGTTATATTGCCAATGAAAGCACTTTCATATTACAGTGGGCAAACATAAAGCAAGAGGTTTCACTATTGCAAATCTGGTGATATTTGTTGCTCCAATCTGGATATTTGATCAAACGATTTTTAGATTAAATTTTATTTTAAGTTGTCATTATTTCCTTTGTAAAATTAATTTCTAGTACTATACTTTAATCATTAACAAAATGTTTAATGTTCCTTGTTTTTCACATCTTATTGATAAATATTTAACATCTATTTTAAAGCATTCAACATAGTTGTAGTAGGTTTATAATAACATTAGTTTTCTCATATACAAAAAATTTAAATAAAATAGAATATTCCTTGTCATAAGAATTTACAGAGAATTCACAAAGATGTGATTTTCATCTTTAATATGCAGCAATATTAATTCTTATCATTCTTTTTTACAGCTGTGCATTATTTTATTTTATTTTTTATAATTATTTTATTTTGTTTTTACAGCTGTGGTTTCAGTGTTTTTTTTTTTTTTTTGCTTTTTTTGGGTCACACCCCGTGAAACACATGGGTTGTTCCTGGCTCTACACTTGGGAATTACTCCTGGTAGTGCTAGGAGGACCATATGGGATGACTGTGATCACAACTGAGTGTCCACATAAAAGGCAAAAGCCCTACTCACTGTACTATAACTGTATCACTGCCACTGTCTTCCCGTTCATCTTAGATTTGCTCGAGTGGGCACCATTAACATCTCCATATGACCTGTCTCAATCAAGTAGAGCCCAAGGGCACCTGCTTGCTCCAGGAACATAAAGAGCCTCAAACCATTCCATGAGGTCATGGGAATGAGGTTTGTAATTGTTACTGGTATCTGGCATATCAAATCGACACGGGTAGCTTGCCAGGCTCTGCCGTGCGGGTAGCATACTCTGTACTATAACTCCAACCCTAAATATTAAATTTTGGTGTAGTAAGCTATTCTGTTTTCCCAGATGCAATCACTTTAATATTATTTGACATCTACCAAAATTGGACAGTTTAATATTTTAAAACATTTTTTTTTTGCTTTTTTGGGGTCACACCCAGTGATGCTCAGGGGTCATTCCTTCCTCTTCGCTTAGGAATTACTCCTGATGGTGCTTGGGGACCATATGGGATACTGGGGGTAGAATTTGGGTCAGCCGTGTGCAAGGCAAATACTCTACTGGTCGAGCTATAGCTCTGGCCCCTAAAATAAAATGATATTTGAAAATGCCATGTATTTAGTTCTATACACTTCACACTATTGATTACCATAAAATGTATTATTATAAAAGTTCCCGAAATTTTAGAACCTTATCTGAACAGTCAAAATAGTTGATTTTATCACACCACTAAAAACATATATTGATTACATAAACTGGATATGTCAATTCAATAAATAATTTTTAAAAATTATTCATATATGTTTGGAATTTTCAAACTATTGAGTTAGAATTCCATATGCTTTTATTAATGCTATGCTTATTTCTATATAAAACAGTAATTGATAAAAGAGCATTACAATGTTACTTAATAGTTTAGTATGAGAATCATTTGTTTAGGTTTGCTTTGGGCCATACTTGACAGTGCACACGACACTGGCTCTTTACCCCTCTCTCCATATGCTTAGGGTTACTATAATAGTGCACAGCCTATGCCCGTGATGCATCAGGGAAGCCTCTTAACCAATCTCTCTGGCCCTAACACAGAGTTAAAATAAGGCTCCTGAGAGATTGTACAGTGAGTAGAGCATTTGTCTTTCATGCAGTAGATCTGGGTTTGAACCATGGCACTCTATATGACCTTGAGCACCACCAGGAGAAATTTTTTGGATACAGAGCCAGGAGTAATCCCTGAGCATTGCCAGGTGTGCAATCAATAAACCCCCAAAATCAATAAATAAACAAAGCATAGGATTAACCATGCAAGATTAAATTTGGGTCCAGTAAGCCATATTCTTAAAATTGAATTGATTTGATCGCATGATTAATTAATTATATCATATTTTTTTACTACATTTCAGTCATACATGTTTTTTGCAAGACTGTTGTCGTGCAACATCTATGACAACAGTATTAATATAGTTCAAAATAAAAAAATATAGTTCAAAAATGAAAAAATTAGAACTTCAATATGCACAACTTATTTTGTGACAAATATTACATGAGAACAAAATAATAAATAAAAAATTGACACAAATGTTTATTGAAGTGATATAAGTAGTCAGGATATGGAAAGCAACCAATGCCCACCAGTAGATGAGGAATAAATTAGTTGTGGTGTACGATAAAAGCATAATGGGTTTGCAATTCAGATATAAGAAAAGTTGAAGTTCTGCATTTTATTTGGTTTATATTGCTAGAGTTTATAAAAAAGTGTGCTATACATGTACTGGAATACTATTCTGTTATAACAAACATTAAAATCTTGCAGTTTTACTAGAGCTTGAATAAACATGGAGAATATTATTATTATTATCATCATCACTGTTAATTTATTTATGTTCAGTGCCAGAGTTTTTGTGTCAGGCCTCATATAACAAGGCAAGAACATTGACAACTATCCAAATCACAGGTCTGTGGGATATGTTAAGTGAAATGATACTTACAGATGATCTCATGCAGGTAAAATTAAAGTAACAGCAAGGTAATCAACAGGTTACTAAAAATAAACCCCGAATTCTTCATACACAAGAGAGTCTGTCAAACACAACTGAGGAGTTAATGAAAAGGCAGGGAAGGACTACCTTCAAAAGTGGAGGAATATTGCCACAATGGTGGTGGGTATGAGCAGTAACACTGTGTGGTTGAAATATTATTAATGATAATGTAAACCATATTCAGTAAAAATGTAGCATAAAAACAAGAAATACTCCCATGAATTGTTTGCAGCTGGAAATAACTTTACAAACATTAAGTAATTCTCATAACACTCAAGGCAAAGTTTAATATTCTCACATTATAACCTGTGAAGTGAGAATAGAATGTTAGAGCTACTTGCTAAATGCATTAGATAAAATGCCTGTCAGGCTTAGAATGAATATTTGTAGTGTGAGCCCAGATTTGTAAATACTGCAAAAGAAAGGAATTGTTAGAAAGATTAAAGAATGTTATTTGATATTAATATGCTGAGATCTTTTGAGAGGATTATATTGGGTTTTAATATGAGGAGTTAAAATGTTTAAACTTTCTCAAAGAAATTTATTATTCTAGAATACAAAACACTATCTTTTTTATTTCATATTACTCCTGTACTTTTTTCTTAGATACATGATTTTTAAGCTGAAATAACTTCTACTATATTATACATCCTGTAACTTTTGTTTTAAATTCTCTTTTACAGGAATAACTAGTTACTTGTGCAAACCATATCAGAGTGATAGATTTGAATAACACTGATACACTAGTATTTGTAGTTTGAATATGTATATTTCCTTTCTAAACTGATTTTCTTCATATGGGAAGCATTTAAAATTGTTGTCAAAAATAAGCCTAAATAATAGGAAGTATTTAAAAGCTTATTTTTAAACAGTATCAAATAATTGGAGAGGTTTATATGAAATGGAAATGTGAAAATAATAAATAAAAATAACAGATGTGCTATCATAAAAAGATGCAAGCAAAGACACAGAAAGTGGACAAGTGAAAACAAATCTCCTGAATCAGAGGGCAGAAATTTGGTTTTAGAAAGGAAAGGAGGATATGGATTAGAAACATGAATGTCTCCATTCAGAGTCAGTGCCCTTCAGTGACTGGGGTCCCCTGTTGCATTCAGGGATGATGACCATTCATTCAAAGGTCAGGGTGCGGGTACCCCCCACACCTTTGGATGAAGGTAACTGGCCATAGGCTGGTGATCAGTGGCGGTATATTCAAATTAACCCTTAATTGCTCTAAGTAAATCCTATGGGGTTGGGAACAGCAATTAAACATAGGTGTGGTTGAATATTAACATCAACAATGAACACAGGCAAAGACCCTCCTTTAGGGGAAACTCTTCTAGGAAATTCACCTACTGGAAGTGTTCCATTATGGGGCTATAGCCCTCTAGATTCCATCTAGGAGATCCACCCAGAGGTGATATACCATCCAAGGACCTATTGCTTTCTCTTTTTCTTTTCTGGCATTTCATTTAAATAATCATAATGAATTTACTTCTTAATGATATTGCTAATCTTTTTTTGTATAAACACAATAAGAGATACAGACTTTTTCTAGAGATTAGGCTTCAGTGGTCTCTCTGGATTCATGCTAAAGAGTGACTTTTCCTGGGGTCATCCCAGACTACAGTCCTCAGGTCAGGTTAGATTTTCCTTAATATATTAAGGTCTTTTTTAACTACTTCTTTTTGTGTTATGTGAAAGTTTGTTTTATGACTTCCTATTATGTTTCATAATAATCCTAACGTATTATACTTCTTATGGTTCTTCAACCATGTTGAAGACAGGTTACTGAACCCAGGTTACCTTGCCCTGGGTCTATCCAAATCTCTGAGCAAGTCCTACCTTTTTGGAGCATAAGAAACCAATTTAAATCTAAGGGTAACTAAGGCTGAAGTTGAGTAAATATGACAGACACCCAGGAGTAAATATATTCAGTCAATTAACTCCTAAAACACAAAAGCATGGCATTCACTGTCTTCCTGTGTCTATACAAAAAGGACATTACTCTAACATAAAAGAGAAAGACAGTATTTCACTTATGTATACAATATCCAGAGCCATAAGATTTTTCATAAATTATCATGCCTGATTTGGAAGTATTTATAACTAACAGGTAAAGAAAAACACAATGGAGAGGTTGAAAATAAACACAGAGGTCTTGGAGTGTTTTGGTAGGGAAGGGTGTGCCTTCAGAAGTTCTATAATGGATGATACTCCATTAACCTAAGCTCCTTGCAGGAGGGAAAAGGACAAACCAAAGTTAAAACTAAAATACTTGCAACTATAATCTATCAAATGAGGGACTCCAATGAACTTTGCTCTAAGTGCAATGTTACTTGGATTATGAATAGATGTATTACAGCATCATGTGTTATCAAAAGTGTGAAATTATATGCCTAAGCATATAAGCAAAAATTGAATATTACATATGTATTTAAAAATGTGTTACATATAAACAATTAAACAAATATAGCACTATTACCTCAATAAAAAAGAAATAGTAAAATATGTTAATTAAATTTGAAGTAAATGTATAGTCCTATAAATAAATTTGTTCTTTAAGAAACCAAAGAAGAAAAGCATGACATTTTCATGATCTTGAGCTATGGTCAGAAAAATGATACTTTATGTGGAAAATTATTGTAGAAGCCTGACATTTAGAAACCATCTCTTACTAATTCCATGTCCAACAGAAGAGGTGGAGGATAGAAATTTCATTACAAGGAGCCAAAAATCTATTTTAATCACAGATGGCCAGGGTGTGTGAGTTGTTTTCCCCCCAAATAAAATCAAATCAAATCACTGCACATTTCATATTTTTTCGTGTACAACTGAAATTGAGGGGGGGAATGGTTGTAATTTAAGATTGTTTTTATGACAGAGAAGATAAAATATAACCTACCTAAACTTGTGAAATCCAAAATTTGAAAAAAAATCACTTTTTTAATCTCAATTTTTTCATTACCTTGTTTTTATGAGACATACTCATACCTTTCTGATGACAGGTATGAGTAGTCATATTTAAATTATATAATGGATTGTTTTATAAGAGAAGATTTAAGAACATACCTTTGAAGATTTGCCTGACCTATGAAACAGTTGTGAAAAACACATTTATCCATAGAAAGTCTTCTCTGCTTGTTAAGTTTTCTTATTCAAAAATTTGTTTTAATTACATATAAAATAATAGGATTTTTAAGTTTTAATTTTGGATTCTGTCTTTGTACAATGTTTAAACTTCTAGTAGTTTATTAAATAAAACCAAATTTAAAAACAAATAGAATTTTAAGAAAAAATTGAAAAGAAATATTTGCCTAAAGCAAATGTTCCTAAATTTATTTGACAGTCCCATTAGAGGAAACAAAACAAAACAAAGCACTCGGAAACAAAACTCATCTTCCCTTGGAAATCTACCTTCTTTAAGAAAACAAAGTGTCCTCCTCCTGAAAATGAGGCTAATAAAATCCTCAACCCACCCTCTCGAGTACCTCCCCACAGCATTTCCTACTATGGCACATGGACCAAAGGGAAGTCCATTATTTTGCAAAGAAAATAGTCCATTCTTTCTTGAACATGATTTAATTTCAAGGTAATTTTATAGATTCTTTAAAATGCACATGCCATAGAAACTGATGCAGATACACCAGGCAGAGCAGATACCAACTTTCCCCTGCATTCCATGGACCACGAGGCGACTCTCCGACCAGAGTCCACCATCCCAATAGAGCCTCAGAAGAACCCAGAGAAACCCCCCACACATTGCTGGAAGCAATCTTCACCATCCACACTCCACAGCTCCTAATATCTCCACCCTAGAGATAAAGCTAATCTCCAGCCCAGTTTGTTAGAAACCCAGCCTACAGGACCCACCCTTCAGAGACCCACCCTTCAGAGGAGAGTATTTCAAGCCCAGAAATGCTTGAGCCACAGATGCAAATACACCCGGCAGAGCAGATACCAACTTTCCCGGTAGCAAGCGGCCGCTGTGCGGCCACACAATTTACCGCCAAATTACCATGAATATTCTACCCACCCTCTCAGAAAGCCCAACAAGGTAATGAGAGTACAGCGTCCGCACGCAGAGCCTGATAAGCTGTCTAATGTGTGGTCCGATATGCCAAAACCAGTAGCAAAAATGTTTATTTTCCTGACCCTGAAAGAGCCCTTAATTACAGCAGCAGTAAGAAAGGAGAACAAGCAGTGCTGATAAAATTGCACGGCCAACCTAGGCCGCCAAAATGAAGAAGGACTAAAATGATTGTTTGTACTTTCAATGCACATATGCTGGCATCAGAATCATATATCAAGGATCTGATGGTGCAAGCGAAATGATCAAGTTTGACATCATTGGTCTGACTGAGACGAGGAGGCATCAGTCGCATCACGCTATATTTGACACTGGAGAAGAATTGTTCCTTGGAATATGGGATGAAAGAGGCGTCGGTGGCTTTGTTGTCCTTGTCAACATGAACATGAAAGTCAACATTGATGCATTTGAATGCCTAACAAACCGGATAGGACGAGTGTTTTGAAGAGATGTGGCCCACTGCCAGCAATATCTATCTTCATTGTCTATGCACCAACAGCCACATACAAGGAAGGTGAAATTGAGAAATTCTACATGGAACTGGAGGAGTTCTATAAAAAAGATCACACCTTCTACAAGATCATAGTCGGTGATTTTAATGCCAATATAGGACCAAGAAGCTTGGCTGAAGAACTCCACATTGGGACAAAAAGGCCTAGAATGGAACGGACAGGGTGAGGGTGAGAGACTATCTGAGTTCATCATGTCCACCAAGACCATTCATGGAAATTCACAGTTCCAGAAGGCTAAATCAAAACGTTGGACATGGGAATCTCCTGGTGGACAGTTCCAGAATGAAATTGACCAAATCATCTTCAATCGACAGTTCTGTCTGGCTGATGTTGCTGTCATACCCAAATTCCAAACAGGATTGGACCACCGTCTTCTTTGTGCAAAATTCTACTTCCCGCAATGGGGAGAAAAGGCTGCAAAGTTTAAGAAGAGAACTCCCAGAATGACCACCAACTGGGAACTCTTTGGCACCATTGCAGCAACATGAGAAGATACCATCATTGACGACATTGATGAAGAATACAACCAATGGGTTCAGCACCTCCATGATTGTGCAAAGAATGCCAAGAGAGAGAAAGACACAAAAGGATGCCAGTCTTTAGAAACACTCGAGCTTATTCACCAATGTGGCAAGGTGCGAGCCTCAGGAGACCAAATGCTAACGTCCAAGCTTGCAAAGCAGTGCAGAGAAGTGATAAAATTAGTCCTCAAAGACAGAAGAGCAGAAATACTGGAAGATGAAGCAGAAGCCAGGAAAAGCATTTGCACCGCCCACCTGTCCTTCGCCAACTATAAGACCAAGATATGTGCCCTCCGACACCCTGATGGATCTATCACATCTTCCAGAAAGGCAATGGAGAAGATTATCCATGACTTCTACTCAGATCTCTTTGATACCCACATCCACCTGCCCACATACCATATTCTACAGAATGGATATATCATTCCAACATTATCCCTTCTGAAATCCGGCATGCCATTTTGTTGGTAAAGAAGGGAACAGCATCAGGCCCAGATAAAGTCAGACCGAACACCTGAAGAATCTGCTGTTGGTACTCATCAATACACTAGCTCGGTTCTTGACATGCTACCTGTCCGAATGCAAGTGTCCTCCCAATGGAAAACCAGCAGGACAGTTCTACTCTTCAAGAAGGGAGACATTCACGACATCGGCAACTATCGCCCCATCTGCCTGTTGTCCGCCATCTACAAGCTGTTTACACGAGTCATCCTGAACAGGATTGGCAGAACACTAGAAGAAGGACAACCATGCGAGCAAGCAGGCTTCCGGAAAGGATTCAGCACAATCGACCATATCCACACGGTAACCAAGCTCATTGAGGTTTGTAGGGAGTACAAGATGCCACTCTGTCTCACGTTCATTGATTTACAGAAAGCCTTTGATTCTGTGGATACTGAAGCGGTCATCGAAGCCCTAGCCAAACAGGGTGTTCAAACCCAATACATCAAGATCCTTCGTGAGCTGTATTACGGATTCACCACCAGGATCTCACCATTCTACAAAGAAGTGATCATTGATGTCAAAAGAGGGGTTCAACAGGGTGATACCATTTCACCAAAACTCTTCAGCGCCATCCTCAAGAACATCATGCAACAATTAGAATGGGAAGGAATGGGAGTGAAGATACATGGTTGCCAACTACACCACCTCCACTTCGCTGATGACATCGTTCTTAACACCAAACATTAACCAAGCGGCAACACTGGCTGACTTCGACCGAGAATGTGGAAAAATAGGTCTACAGATGAATCTAAAGAAAACTATGTTTATAAAAAATGAACTAGTTCCAGAGGCCCCATTAACTATCAATGGAATAGACATCTCTGAATGTAGCAGTTATGTGTACCTAGGTCAAGAAGTCAACATGATGAATGACCAAAAACTTGAGCTGCGCAGGGAGGAGGGAGAGTGGCATGAATGCCTTCAAAGGCATCAAAGAAATAGCTAAAAAGACAAAGAACCTCTGGCTCCGGGCACATCTCTTTGAGTCCACAGTTCTCCCTGCATTAACATACGCCTCAGAGACCTGGGCCCTATGAAAGCAGGATGAGAATACTATTCATGTCTCCCAGAGAGGAATCGTAAGAGCTATGCTTGGAATATCATGCCTCACTCAAGTGAGAGAAGGAATCCGGAGTTCTGACCTCCCCTGGTATTCCAGAATAGGGACATTGTTTCTGGTTAGGGGGTACTCCTGGCTCTGGATTAAGCAAATACTCCTAAGACAACCCTGGGTCTGCCTCTTGAAAGGCAAATGCCCTACACCCTGGACTATAGCTCTAGACTTGCATTTTTCTTTTATCTTGGAATGTTAAATATGTTTTTGTTTTACTATCTTAAGAAAAGTTAAGTATATGTTTTATTTATTTATTTATATATTTGCAGATAATTTTGGATTAGGGAAGTAGTCGAAATGAGTTGCATGAAAAGAAGTAAATATTTTATATTAGATATTCATTTACCCTAAAACAAGAAAGCAGGAATGAATTCATTCAGAAGTTTTCAAAGAAATACTAATCTATTATTTTCTTAATCACTATTGACACAAGAATTTAGATACAAACTAAGAAATAATATATAGTGTAATTAAATATTAATTTACAGTAAATATATTTATCTAACTGTATAAAATATGTGCAAAATATTTCTTGGATTAATTTCAGGATTAAATTAACAAATTAATCCTGCTGTATTGTCAACTATTTATTATAGTTATTTCTGAAGGAATATAAAATGTCTACAGTACATTAGAAAATGTAAATATAAAATTTACATTAGTATATAGATAGATGTTTTCTATGGTAGGGTTAAAAATTAATTAAGTCATTATCAATTAAAATCTTAACTTCCAGGGCTGGAGCAATAGTCCATCGAGTAGGATGTTTGCCTGGAATGCAGCCAACCTGGGTTTGATTCCTGGCATCCCATATGGCCACAAGCACTACCAGGAGTAATTCCTAAGTGAAGAGACCAGAGTAACACCTGAGCATCGCTGGGTGTTACCCCTCAAAAAAAAAAGTAAAATCCTAACTTCCTACCTATACTATCTTGATTAAAATAGCAGGCTATAACTTACATAATGTTTGTGCTAGTTAATACATTTTCTATCAAAAAGAATAACTGAAATTTAGCAAAATAACTAGAAAACAATGTTTCTTTTCAAAAGATCAAATAAGAAATTGACCCATATTAAACAACTCTAGCAAAGTTTAATACAATTTTCTAAATAAAATAATATTGGCAATAAATGAAACAATTATTTTGAGAAGGATATTGAAGCTCTCTTTATTTAATATGCAAAAATAATATGAAGAATATCATGCTTGCAAAGTCAAAAAATATGAAAAATTAATCATAGGCATTCATCTCAAATTCATCTCATATGTTGTACATAAATACAAGAGTTAATTGTTTTAATGAAGATAAAACACTCCAGTGAGTTAACATTTTGTCTGCATATTATTTCTCATAGATCATTATATTTAATCCTGCCATATTAAACACTAAAGTTTTTTTTAATTTTTATTTTTTAATTTTTATTACACCACAGTGAAACATACAATTACAAAGGTGTTCTTAATTGGTTCTTGGTAATACAGTGTTCCAGCACCCATCCCTTCACCAGTGCCCCATTCCCACCATCAGTGTATCCACACCCAGTCCCCCATCCCCAGGCTTCCTCAATAGCAGGTAACCCCCTTTCCTCTCTCTCTGTCTCTCTGTCTCTGCATCTCTCTACCTTTTATACATTGAGGCTAGCCATGCAGATATCTCTTTGTATATATTCAATGGTGAGTTCTAGTCTTACATTACCATTTCCAAACTAAGTAAAACACTGGTATATATTTATATCCCATTAATGAATGCAGTTTTTCTATATCTGTCTTTTTCCTTCAGACTGTTTTCACTCAGCATGATAGTATCCATGTCCATCCATTTGCAGGTAAATTTCATAATTTTGTCTTTTCTGACAGCTGCATAATATTCCATTGTGTAGATGTACCACAGTTTCTTTAGCCAGTCCTCTGTTCTCGGGTTCTCGGGCACTTAGGTTGTTTCTAGATTCTAGCTATTGTGAATAGTGCAGAGATGAATAAAGAAGTACAGATAGTGTTTCTGCTATGTGTTTTTGGATCTCTAGGGCATATTCCCGGGAGTGCTATTGCTGGATCAAATGGGAGCTCAATATCTAGTTTTCGGAGGAATGTCCATATTGTTTTCCAAAAGGTCTGGACCAGTCTGCACTCTCACCAACAGTGGATGAGAGTCTCTTTTTTCCCCACATCCACACCAGCACAGGTTGTTCTTGCTGATTTGGTTGTGTGCCAGTCTCTGTGGTGTGAGAAGGTACCTCATTGTTGTAAAACACTAAAGTTTAATAAAACAATTCAGTATTCTTTGTAGAGTTTCATTTTCACTAGTACATATTTAAATTGTGTGTTCCCATTAACCTGTAACTGTTTAATTTATATGATCCTATCTCTAAAATTAGTCAGTTTTTAACATAGGGGCTAGGAAATATTTAGTATTAAGAAAGTTTTTTTTCATCTTTTCTTCAAAATATATAACTATAGAATTCTGAGAAACATTGAATTTTTATTATTCAGAGGTAATATTAAGTGGGAGTATGATAACCTGGTTTTGTCAATTTAATTTAGCTGCATTCATATGCAATATTAATCACAGAGGGAAGTATCTATTTTTAGGTTGATGTATATAAATTTTTTTAAGGGCTTTCTAAGACATACATTAAGCATACTCCATTAGTGACCTGTCATGAGCTCATGCCCATTAAACCTTTGTAAAGTATTTTCAATGTTCTAGAATCTGACAGGGCCATTATAAGTTAATTTAGTATGCAATATTTTTGCAAATATGTACAACTTTTATTATTTTCAGGAATTAAAAGTCATTCATAAAAGTGGTTTACATAAAACAAATTTAATTAAGTAATTTGTTCATTCCTCTATGACAGTCTTCACACATGATTGAAGACATAGCCTGAATGAGCATCATGTTTTTTAATAACTTCAACATGTTCTTCTAAATGCAAAAGAAACCCACACAATTTTAACTAGGAAGGAAATATAATAAATATCTCTGCCATATAAGTGTTCTTGAAATATGATATTAAAAATGAAGTACATACTTGATGACTGATGCTTGTTATCCACACTTCATACTTCAAAAGCAAGGTTAATAAAAGAGCAAAGTTTTCAATTGCATATGAATTGCTTAATTCAGGTTTCTTATAAAAGATATCTATTTCAACAAAGGATGTAATTATGGTTTCATGCACAAATTAAACATATATTGGAGGAAAACTTTTACCAAAGACAACAACTATCTTACAATCTCATTACAAAAGAAACAAGACATATTCATCATATGGCTGAAATAAGTTCATGTATAAGTAATTAAATAACATGGAAATTAGTGTAAGAGCTATTTCTAGACCTTTTATATTAGTATTTGGACCAAAAATATTCTAAGCAAGGCTTTATCAACATTTTCTCTTTTATTAAATGTGAAATGATGAATTTCTTTAACAATTAGGTAGATTTTTTAATTCAATTTAAAGCTAGTTATGATTTCATAAGACTGTTTAGACTCAATATCAAATAGAATCATGCAAAAACAGTTAACTGGATTATCTGAGCAAAAGCAAAAGTTTTCTGCTTTTTTATTATAATTTAAATTAAACTACCTAGAAATTCAAACCAATAAATCAAAAATATAAGAAAGTAATTATATCAAATACTATGAATATCTTTATCAGATCTATTTACAAAGGTCAATATTAGTAGTGCCAATAATTACTTAATAAAATGTATCTGCTATATAATTATGTGTTCTCTCTTTCCAAGTTAAAGAATTATCCATTATATTATCATTAAACAGAAAAAAAATTATAGAATATTAGGTTTCAACAATCTCTTTTTTTTTATACACTAGCTTATTTCTTGGATTTTATTGAATTAATCTTAGGTAAACTTCCGTTACTCCTGGAAGTTTAACACATTCCTGTCCAACAATACTGTATTTTATTAGAGTTTTTTTCATAATAATTAGGTCTAATTTAGTCTTTCATTGTTACTTTTTGTTTCTGGTTTTGCTTTTTGGGTCACCACCCAGTATTTTCAAGGGTTACTCCTGGTTATTCACTAAGAAAATTTCCTTGGTAGTGATTGGGGGACTTTTTGAGATGCAGGGTCCATTGATGTGCATATGTTTTATCACTCTTTCCTACTAGATATGATCAGTCAGTATCTCAAATAAGACTTTGAAATTTTTTCCAAAAAATGTTTAAAATATTAAGAAGGAAAGGAAGAAAAAAAAGAAGCAAAAAATGTATATACACATACATACACACATATATAAATGTATATACAAACATATATACACACATATATATTTATGTTTACTAGTTTACTCTGTTCAACATCACATTTAGATCAAATGTAGTCCAAGAACTACAAATTTAGTCTCTTTAGCAAATATAACAGTGATGGTCAGAATTAGGTGCAAAAAATTTTAAATAAAAACTACGGGTAATGTATATGTAACCACTTTAACTGAATTCTTTTTTAAAAATTTGCAATAAAAGCATTAAAATAACAGTGTTTTTTTTTTTTGCGTCACACCTGGCGATGCCAGGGGCTACTCCTGGCTCTGCACTCAGGAATTACTCCTGGAGGTGCTCGGGGAACCATATGGGATGCCGTGGATCGAACCCGCGCCAGCATGGGCCGGCTGCGTGCAAGGCAAACGTGCTACCTGCTGGGCTATCGCTCTGGCTCCTAACAGTGTTTTTAAAAAATTAATTGATTCTATTGGAATTATGTAAAATAAAAATTTCAAAACACCAAAAGCAGATGAATAGTCTTTTGAGTTTGTAGTGTGAAGCTCAAAACTATAATAAATATATATATATATATATATATATGTGATATATATATGACATATATATATATAATGGGCTATTATAAGAGATCTGGTTATACCCAATTTTGCTATACTAAAATTATATATTTTGAATTATGGGATAAAGCACAACTATATATGAGCATATACAATTTTAAAAGTGATAAATATCATGACTAAGTTTAAGCATTTTACTGTAATAAACATTACTTTAATGATATATGAAGACTAAAATGTGAGCAACGTCAGCAATTATGGTTTAATATACTGATCATGTAAATTACTTTAAATTTATATTAATAATAAACTCACAAAATAGGAGAGAAGAAATAAAAACATAAATATTCTAATGTACCAAACAACATATATCAATAAATAAATGATTTTCTAAATATAATAATTTTAATTTTAGCACTGATAGAGTTACTGGTATGTACATAGAATAAACTGAGATCTCAAAAGTAGCTTTTCTTTATATTTGATCACAAAATGTCTGCATTCTCCATAATCACTTAAAGTACATCAACTATTATTACTAGAACATTATAACAATTCAATATCACACACCTGTATCTGCATGATAATGAAAAAGATACTATGTACTTACAAATAGAAAGGAAAATCCAAGAGAACTAAAGCATATGTATATCACGTGAATATTTTTATGATTAACTAAGACATATCAAACATGTTCCTGCCCCTAGAGGTGTTGCATTTGTTGCTGCGGTCACCAGCTGCATCAGAAGGTGGCAGACAGGAGACAGGCTTGTCTACACCCCCAGGGTTCTGCCCCGTGGGGCCCTGGAGAGTTGATGGTCTGACATAGAAAAAGACTGGACCCTTTGGGATGAACCCAGAGCCACAAGAGCCTGGCAAGCTATCCGTGGTGTGTTCAATATGCTAAAAACAGTAACAATAATGGACTTCATTCCCACTGAATGGGGATGTTGCTGGCTCCCACTCCAGTAAATCAATGAACAATGGGGAAAACAAGTGATCAAATATGTAATATTATTTTGACTTTGAGGGCCCTCACACGTGGCTATTTGAGGTGGGGAGGAGTGAGATAGTCACCTCCTGTTCTGCCTCTGACACTTGGGACTGACTCGGCAGGTCAAGACTGATATTCTCCAATGCACACATGGACCTAGAGCCCTGCCAGTCCCACAAGGTTTCTGTCAAGCCAGACCTGACGTCTACTTGGTCTTCCCTGCTACCTGAAATATCAGGGAGCTGTGGGGCCTGGTTGAAGTAAGGACTTGCTCTTTGTGGGAAAGGAAAGTTAGTCCTAGCCTTACCAAGAATTTCAGGTTCTTGTCTTTCTCACAGAAAGGAGTGTTAGGAGTAGACAGAGGTGAAGTAAAACAGATTTTATTTGTAGGCTTTAAGGAAGGTGAAGGAGGGAAAGTGATAGAGAATAATGTGTTCAAGAGAGATTGAGGGCTTCCCCAGAGATGAAGAGAGCCCAGTACTCATCTCAAGAGGGGAAATACAGGTGACACAGGTGCTCCGGCAGCATATGTGCTTGGACACATGGCCACAAGCAGCATGTAGACTCAGGAAGTGTAAGGGAACACTTCCTTCCTGCATGTGGCTTTTAGAGGGTTTCTCCAATCTTTTACCTAGGTAAAAGTCTGTTGCTAGGGTGGTTGCCAGGGGGATGTTGGGAGTGAAACAAGGTACTCTTTGAAATTCCATTCCTGGCCTTTCCTCAAGCTTTTCTCTGTGGGTGGTTTGGAATTCTCTGGGTCTGGCCAACTGGAGGTCTTATTAGGCCTAGTTCCTTTAGCCACAGGGCAGGTCCTGACTGCCTTGTGGAAAGGTGGCTTTGCTACTCCCTAGAAATTCATTTGCCATGGGGGTCTTTCTCTATCTCCCTGCCTGCCCATGCCAATTTTAGATAATCAAGTCTTTCAAATTAAGAATTTAACAAAAACATATTATAAATAATAAAAAACTTTATTCCTATGTTTCCAAAGCTACTGTTCTGATAAAAGAAAGTTATTAACATTACTACTTTATCACCATTGGTAATAATTCATCATCCTTCAGTTTACCAATCAGAAACATTTGAGATATTTGGATATTTGGGCATGTCTTCCTTTTTTTTTGAATTCTTGTTCACTTAAACTATAAGAAACTAATTATCTTAAGAGTAATAAATTTTCTTATCAGTCTCCTTTGTTCCTCAAGGTTCTTACTGAAATTGATTTCTAAAATTCCACACTTATGATCTCATCCAGTAAAATGATTTTAAATATAAAAAAAGAATTTAAACAGAAACTTCATAAGGAATAATCAATAGACACAGAACTAGTATTTGGTTAAATGTAACATATATGCTGATAACTCCTGTTAAAGCAATAGCTAAAAAGCATTTTTGTGTTGATAAATTTACATTAACATGGGCAACTAAGTATGTTCTAAAGACCTCAATATTTAAGAAAGTGTGCATATTATATTTATTGTAGGCAGACGGGGGGGGTGGGAGGGTTGCCACATGGCAATAAAAATTCCTAAAGAAGAAGAAATCCAGAGCCACACCTGATTGAAAACCAGAAACCAGACTTGATAAGACCACTATCAACAATAGACCCTGGGGGAAGGAAAGGCCAAAGTTAGGCCACTGACCCTTTTAAAGACTTTAGATAATTAACTCTCCTAAGGAAAATAAATCAGCCTCCCAGGCCCAGGACCCAGCTCACAGAAAACTCCAAAGCATTCCAGTCAAAGAAGACCACTCCCAAAGTCTACTCCCTTGGCAATGGCCCTAGCAACCTAGGTTGAAGCCCCATATGGGAGTAACTTGGGGAGAAATCTATAAAAGCCATCGTGACCAAAGGACAGCATGTACATGCTGCATGGACACACATGCTGCCTGAGCCCATGTGGCCGAGCACATGTGGTGCCTGAGGACGTGTGTTTTCCGCATATCCCCTCTTGAGATATGTACTCTCTCTCTTTCTCTCCCTCCTCCTCTACTAAAACCTTAATAAAGTCTGTAAAACTTCGTTGCTCATAGACTCCTGAAAATTCTTTTACTGCGAGGAAGACAAGAATCCTGAGGCAACCCTGGGTAAGGCCTAGAACTGACTTTCTTTTCCTGCAAAGAGCAATTCCTTTCTCCAACCTGGGTTCGTGGCTCCCCGAGAAATCTGGGGTGGGGGATCAACTCCTGTGTTTAGAGATCAAGCAGACATCAGGTGTGGCTTGACGGCCACCTTGCAGGGCTGGGGGGCTCAGGCCCATGCCGTGCAGGGAGCTCATTGCAGACTTTATCAGTCCTTAGCCTGCCCAGCGGGCAGAAATGGCCGGGAGGAAGAGACCATCTCTCTCCCCTTCCGGCCTCACATAAGTCACCCATGGGGCCCACCTGCATAATATTTACATATTTAATATATTTATTTGCATTTAACCTAATCTACTCCTAAAATAGTGATTCAGGAAGTCAGGTACTTCCATTATTTTCTCAAATATATTTTCAGTTCAATCTTAATATCTAGAACAATTTGTTGTTTTTCATATGGTTTAAACTTGGAGCTACAGAGTAAATGATATCACTTCATCCTACAACTATCTGGAATGGTGACACTTTTTTTTTTTTTTTTTTTTTGCTTTTTGGGTCATACCCGGCAAACACCTCAGGGGTTTCTCCTGGTTCTGCACTCAGGAATCACTCCTGGTGGTGCCTGGGGGACCATATGGGATGCCAGGGATCAAACCTGGGCCAGCACGGGCCGGCCCATACAAAACAAGCATACAAAACAAGCACCCTACCCGCTGGACTATCGCTCCGGCCCTGGAACAGTGACTCTTGTAAATAGTTTCCTTTAAAAAGCATGTTGTGTCCTGGAGATGAGGCACCACAACTGGCAAACATATCTCCTGTTATTGCTGGATCCAGATTTGTCTGAAAACCTTGTTGTAAAAGATGGAGAGTTGATGAATTGTTGAGGCAAGTTCTTTGCATACTGCATACCTCAAGTTTCCCTGGAAGGGACCCCCAAGCACAGAGCAGGTATAGCCCCTATTTGGAGGCACATCCTCCAAAAGACTTCAAAGTGGACAAGCTGGGAGACATTACTTAAAGTGTTTTTCCAACAATTTATTATAGTCACAAACTAGTCCTAAGACATGTAAACCTCTATCTAGTAAAGTGTTACTTAAGAATATAAAGTCTGCTTTCAATTCTACTATAGGAGCAGTCAGAACCATAGTCCAGTTATTAGGGAGCTTGGCTTGCACAGGGCTAGCCTAGGTTCAGCACTCAGTGGTTTTTAACTGAGCTGAGGTGATGGAAACTATTCATTTCAATTAAACGTTTATGAATTTATCAAATCTAGAGAACTTACGTTGAGGACCTGAGCTATAAAACAGTGGGTAGGGCGTTTGCCTTGCATGTGGCTGATCTAGGTTTGTTCATATAGTCCCTTCAGCCCTGTCAGGAATAATTCCTGAGTAAACCACGAGCATCACCATTTGTGAAATTGAAAAAGGAAAGAAAGTTATGCTAAATGTGAATTCATTACAAAATATGCATGCTACACCTCGACAGAAGAACATTAGAAAATAATGTACCCTATAAGTTTATCTCTATAAGTTGTACAAATTAATAGGTTCTTTCCAGAATAATTAAGTAAAAGTGTCTTACCATCCTCTGTCTCTGTGTTCTTCAAGCCCTAAATTCATACTTGTATGTTATGTCACTGTGGCATTTCTTACCGAGGAATATTTCTCAGACTATAGTAATATTTGTCACTTGATCATTTTTTCTTTTATTAATACTTAACATCATAATAATCTATGCTCCAATTTCCTTTACTGTAGAAAAAAGATTTTACTTGTATTTAATTGCCAACATATATTGCTCTTTTCACATTTGCTACACTAAACTTGAAAAATTTTCCTAGATGAAGCCCATATTCTGCAAAGAGGAAAATACTTGCCACTATCCTTAACTGTTTTTCTTTCACCCTGTTTTTCAAATTATTCACCAAATCCAGTTGCATTCTTTGTAAATATATTCTATTTCCACAGTTTTTAACACCCTCATACATGTGATCAAACACAATATTATCTGAGTACTGGAGGATTTATTTTTTGACTCCTTCTTTCTATTTTTTAATATATCTTGGCCATGTTCAAATGAGAGCAAAGTTTAGGATTTATAACTCATGAATTACTCCTGGTAGTATTCTGGGAATTAAATGTGGCAGTGATCTCTCATAGTACAGCTGTATGATGCTAATATGCTTACCCACTGTACTAACTCTTTGGCCCCCAACTTGAAGAATCTTCAACCTGTTTAATTGTTCTCCTGTTTTCCTCTTTATCCCTATCTATCCTTTGTTGGTACAGTCACCAGAGTGAACTCATTAACATAAAATCTTCTACTCTAATTTCTCTGATGATAATATTGAGATGGCAATATATTTCTGAGCTAGAATGCTCCATCTGTCTGACATCATTCTTTTTGAATTCCTTATTTTCTCCTTTTTTTTTCTTAATATATCTTGTGCCTTTAACTCCACTGAGCCTTACTGGCTCATTTACTTTTTTAGGGAAGCAGTATTCTACCTCACCTCCTTCAAGAATTTGAACAAATATTTCCATTACGAGGGGGCATTATATTTATAATTCTAAGTCCTATAGAGGACAGGAACTCTTTTCTTAATTAACGGTTTATTTCAATTGATAGCATTCACTATATATATATATATATATATATATATATATATATATATATTTTTTTGCTTTTTTGGGTCACACCCCGGCAACCCTCAGGGGTTACTCCTGGCTCTGCACTCAGGAATGACTCTTGGCGGTGCTCGGGGGACCATATGGGATGCCAGGGACCGAATCCAGGCCTGCAGAGGCCGGCTGCATGCAAGGCAAATGCCCTACCCACTGGGCTATCGCTCCAGCCCCTCATTCATCATCTTTTAAAATAAATATTGCCTGAGTCTTTCCAGTGAAAGATAAACTATGAGTTAGCTATGTTTATTCTTGCGTAAATCAGAGATGGTGAATGAATGTTTCCTGAATTATATACACATAAATATCACTTGATCACTTGGCATCCTGTTATTCGTCGATTAGCTCGAGTGGGCACCAGTAACATTGTGCCAGTGTAACCCAATAGCATCTGATTGCTCGAGGAATACAAAGAGCCTAAAACCATTTGACCCTATCACTTGCCAGTGTAGCCCACTGTCATCTGCTTGCTTCAGGAATACAAAGAGCCTCAAGCCGTTTGTTCAGGATCTTGACGAAGAAGTCTGACCCTCTTGTAGGTGGTGGCAACGTAATCTTTTGATGTCCCGTGGGATCAGTTGCTAACAGCTCTAGTCCACAAGTTGTCTCCAAATCACATTACATGTCCAGCCCATCTGATTTTTGATGCCTTGGCAAATGAGACAGTGTCCCTGACTCTGAATAGTCGATGGAGTTCAGAACTTAGGATTCCTCTCTCACTCGAGTGAAGCATGATATTTCAAAGCAAAGCTCTTTCGATTCTTCATAGGAAGACCTGATTAGCTTTCTCATCCTGCTTTTTAGGGTCCAGGTTTCTGAGGTGTATGCTAATGCAGGGAGAACAGTGGAGTCAAAGAGATGTGCCCAGAGCTGGAGCTGGAGGTTCTTTGACCTTTTAGCTATTTCTTCGATGCTATTGAAGGCGTTCCATGCCACTCTCTTCCTCCTGTGCAGCTCCAGTGCTAGGTCATTAGTCATATCGAGTTCTCGACCTGGTACATATTACTGCTGCACTCAGAGATATTTTTTCGTTGAGAGTAAATGGGGCATCTGAAACTAGTTCGTTTTTCATGAACATTATTTTGTTGAGATTCAGCAGTGGACATATCTTTCCACATTCTCGGTTGAAATCAGCCAGCATTTGTGCCACTTGGCTAATGTTTGGTGTTATGTCATCATCAAAGCAGAGGTGGTGTACTTGCTGATGGTCTATCTTCCCTCCCATTCCTTTCCATTGTAATTGTCACATGATGTTTTCCAGGGTTATGCTGAAGTGTTTAAGACAGTTTGTTGTATCATTTATTTTCTGTGTTTTGCTACTTTGTTAAAGTTATAGTAATGTTAAGCATCATGTCTCACGTTCATTGGTTTAAAGAAAACCTTTGAATCTGTGGAGACTGAAGCGGTCATCGAAGCCCTAGCCAAACAGGGCATTCAAACCTAATACATCAAGATCCTTCATGAACTGTATTACGGATTCACCACCAGGATCTCACCAATCTATAATTAAGTGATCATTGATGTCAAAAGAGGAGTTCGGCAGGGTGATACCTTTTCACCAAACTCTTCAGCACCACCCTCGAGAACATCATGCAACAATTAGAATGGGAAAGGATGGGAGTGCAGATAGACGGTCGGCAATTACACCACCTCCACTTTGCTGTGACATCATTCTAATAACGGCGAACATTGGCCAAGTGGCACAAATGCTGGCTGACTTTGACCGAGAATGTGGAAAGATAAGTCTCCAGCTGAATCTGAACAAAACTATGTTCATGAAAGATGAACTAGTTCCAGAGGCCCCGTTCACTCTCAATGGAACAAACATCTCTGAATGCAGCAGTTATGTGTACCTAGGTCGAGAAGTCAACATGATGAATGACCTAAAACCTGAGCTGTGCAGGAGGAAGAGATCGGCATGAATGCCTTCAAAATATCGAAGAAATAGCTAAAAGGACAAAGAACCTCCAGCTCCGGGCACATCTCTTCAACTCTACCATTCTCCCTGCATTAACATATGCCTCAGAGACCTGGGCCCTGTGAAAGTAGGACGAGAATGCTATTTGGGTCTACCAGAGAGGAATCGAAAGAGCTCTGCTTGGAATATCACGCCTCACTCAAGTGCGAGAAGGAATCTGGAGTTCTGACCTCTGTCTCTATTCCATCATCAGGGACACTGTCTCATTTGCCAAGGCATTGAAAATCAGATGGACTGGACATGTAATACGATTTGGAGATGACCACTGGACTAGAGCTGATACTGACTGGATTCCACATGATGACAAAAGATCTTGTGGCCACCTACCTACAAGATGGTTAGACTTCTTCATCAAGACCCTGAACGAATGGTTTCAGGGTCTTCATATTCTTGAAGCAACCAAATTCCATTGGGCTTCATTGGCACTGATATGGTCAATTGGAAATGGTACTGGCTCCCTCTTGAACAAATTGATGAATAACTGGATTCTACTGATAAAGTGAAGTGATAAGGGGACTTTTTCTTCTCTCCTTAAATGAACACAAAAGTATTTTTTACTTTTCAACTTATTCTAAGGAAAAAATTAGTACCCCCTTGGGGAAAATATGGCAAGGCATTTGAGATATTTATTATTTCTTTTATAGTCAGGAATTCCAGCTACATTAAAAGAGTAAGTAGCTTTGCCAAAGGCTTAAATATGAGTGCCTAAGAAGTAAACACAGGAAATTTTCTCTTTTTCCCTGGGAACAATGAAAACACAAAGCACAAAGCAATACAATTAAGATTGGTATGATATTAATTTCTAGTTTCTATTTGACTGTGCTTTTAAATCCTAATACTATATGGCCAGTATGTTGAGTCATGTTTGCAATGAAACTGTTCATTGGAAAGAAATGTAACTCTTTATAACTCCTAAATCATCTTGGTATCTTTTTTTAGACATATTTCCCCCAATACATGCTGCTGAACTACACCCTAGAAATGGCTTATAGTGGTAAGCATCTTGTTTGTCTGATGAACTAATGTCAAAAAATATTGGAACCAAAAACAATCTGAAACAATGGAGAAAAGGTTCTAATCCTTTGCCTGAAGGGACAAAGTAACTTGTAACTTTTCTTACTTTAGCTTGGAACTAACAAGAAACAATATATATAATTTTTGTTATAATGTTTTGTATGATTTATTTTTTTTTCAAAGAATAGCTAGTTTAACATTTCCAACCATTTTATATTTTCTAAAGGCAATTACTTATTAGTACCCTTTACAAGTCCTTTCTGGACCATTTACACTGTATAAATTCTTTTCCTGGAGTGGGGGCGTCATCTGGCTTGTTGCGAGGCCTTGCTTGGGTGGGGGGCCAGGGCTAGAACCCACCATCTCCTCCTGGCCCTCGTGAATGGCTGGGCACAGGTAGAGCAAGTAGCAGCTCTACCCCATGTCTCAAAGTTTCTGGATCGGCATACCTGGGCTGGATTGAAAGAAAATTGCTGCAGGGTGGGTGTTGATGATCCGGGCTGTGATAGGCTCATCTGCTGCTGGGTGGAGTTCTGAGGAGAGGGAAGATGTGGAAGCTGCCATCTTCCACATCGGACTTCCCTCTCCTCAGAACTCCACCCAGCAGCAGACAAGGCTATCATAGCCCGGATCATCAATACCCACCCTGAAGCAGTTTTCTTTCAATCTGGCCCAGGTATGCTGATCCAGAGACTTACAGTCATGGGGCAGAGCTGCTACTTGCTCTCCCTGTGCCCAGCCATTCATGAGGCCCAGGAGGGATGCCGAAGTTCTAGCCCTGGCCCGCCACCCAGCAGGGCCTACAACAAGCCAGACGACCCCCTCCCCCCCACTCCTTGAGAGCCGCCATCTTCCACATCTCTGCGCGGTTCATCAATAAATGCTCTATTTAGAGGTGTTTACAAGAGTATGCCACACACATGGCATGCCTGGCAAGCTGCCCATGTCATATTATATATGCCAAATACCAGTAACAATTATATTAGGTCTTTCCCATGACCTAATACAATTGTCTGAGGCTCTTTATGTTCCTGGAGCAAGCAGATGCCCTTGGGCTCTACTAGCATGAG
Organism: Cryptotis parvus; assembly: GCA_021461705.1. NCBI lineage: Eukaryota > Metazoa > Chordata > Mammalia > Eulipotyphla > Soricidae > Cryptotis > Cryptotis parvus. Next base: position 227,133 of record JAJIBD010037935.1, read on the forward strand.
ACAGGACATATGGAGATATTACTGGTGCCTGCTGGAGCAAATTGATGATGAACGGGAAGATAGTGATAGTGATAGTGAAATTCTTTTCATGACATTTTATTATCCAACACTATTAATAAGCCATAGTAGAGCCCACTGCTAATCATAGATTTTTTAGAATTATTATAATACATATAATGCACTTTGCTTTGGGAACTTAAGCACATGTACTGATGTCTAGGTAGCATATTTTTGAAATTCTGAGAATTTTTACTGTCTATAGTGTTGAGAGAAGCAAACAACAAATAAACGTTAAAATGTGATTTTCTCAATTTCATCATTTCTGTCACTACCTATAAATTTTAGAATATTTTTTCTGGGGTAGAGGAAAAATATGTTTTTCTGGCATCCCACAATCCTTTTTCAAATCTTTCTCCTCACATATGGTTCCCCTAAGCACCACCAGTGGTCACACCTGAGTACTAAGACAGGAATAACCCTTGGATGATGCCAGGTATAATCGAAAAACAGAACAGTACAGGAAAAAATAAACAAAAATAGTATTTTAAAACTATTAAAATACTATTTAATATATGCATTGTTGTTGTTGTTTTTCTTAATTTTATTATACCACTGTGACATATATGATTACAAAGTTGTTCATGAATGGGTTGCTATTATGTAGTGTTCCAGCACCCATCCCTCCACCAGTGCACATTTCCCACCACCAATGTACCAGATTCCCTTCCCCATCCCCAATCCTGCCTCTATGGCAGGCGCTATTCTCTTCCTCCTCCTCTTCCTCCTCCTCTTATTCTTCCTCCTCCTCCTCCTTCTTCTTCTCCTCCTCCTTCTTCTTCTTCTTCTCCTTCTCCTTCTCCTTCTCCTTCTCCCTCTTCTTCTTCTTCTTCTTCTTCATGATATTCTTTTTCTCCTCCTCCTCCTCCTCCTTCTTTTTCTTCTTCTCTCTCTCTTTCTCAGTTGAAATATCTTAAATTGCAACAAGGATTTGAATTACACTAAAACATCACATGCACAAGATAAACTACCAAAGGCATCTTTCTCCTTGATTCTACTGAAAGTCAGTTTCTGTTTTGTTTTGGGTGTGCATCCTCTAGCACTCAGGGATCCTCTTATATTTGTGCTCTGTGGACAAAATGTGATGCCAGGGATTGATTGGAATCAGGATAATCTTTTGCAACGTAAATGCCTTTACCTCAGAACACCCTCCTCTCCTGACCCTGGTGAATAGTTTATTTTATTTTAAATTGGCTGTCCCATGCTGCTCAGATATCTGTTCAAATATAGTGTGGCTATTTCCATGAAGTTGGTTTTGAAATAAAAGTATCATTTAAATCAAAGGATTCTGAGTAAGGTTGATCATTGTCTAAAACATAGGTATTGGGTGCAATTTTGTGTAAGATATTAGTAAAAAAGAAAGACCTCTGTCATTGTCTAAATGACATTAGATCATTGTCTAAAACATAGGTATTGAGTGCAATTTTGTGTAAGATATTAGTAAAAAGAAAGACCTCTGTCAAAAAAAAAGGTACCAGAGAGAGATTGTGAATTAATATTATAAAAATTTCCTTCTTGCCCTTTTCTACCCTAGTATATATATAAATTCAATATATATATATAATTCAATATATATGTATATATATTGAATTTTATTCAATATATATATATAAAATTCAATATATATATATATTGAATTTTTTATCAAAAGGCCAAAGATAGCTTACTGAGATAATGATTGCTCGTAGCGATACATAATCTAGAAAACTGGATCCCTCTATAATGGAAAATATAATTATATAATTTATACAAAGGCATCCAAAAAATTACCTCAAATGGGATTACATACCTTAATGTAAAACACAAAACTGAAATCATCTATGAAGATAATAGGGCATAAAAAATAATGCAGGAAGTGACTGTAAGTATGATGATAACATTTTAGATAAAATCTTATATGCACAAACTGTGAAATAAATAATAAAAAGCATGTTTCATTAAATTAAAAATTAAGTGTAAACTTGTGATATGCAAAAATTATATGAATTAACAAACAAACTACATGCAAAACAAGAGGATGAAAGGAATTTATAGTGACATTTCTGATAAAGGATTATGAGGAAAATATGTAAATACCCCTTTTTGTCTTAAAACAATAAAAAAGAAAGTAAATGTCATTAAAATTAATGAGAAGCCTTAACAAGCACATCAACAAATAAAACGGAAAATAATTATTTTAATAAGTTCTTTTTACTCCATAATTTATATATGACCATTAAGAAAATATAAAGCAAAGACTAAAATAACACTATACACCTATTAAAATACACCATTAAAAACACCCAAAATTGGAGCATGCGAAGGACATAGGGAACAAAATTGGAGACCAATAAAATAGAAAGAAGTAAGAAACCTAGAGAATAGCTGTCTTACATGTCTGGAGTACATTATATACATTAAAGTACAAGGAAAATTTAGTCATGGGCCTAAATGAGGCCAATATTTCATTTGCCAATCACATTAGCCACAATTTTGTCTATTTATATTCTTGACAGGGACAAATTTTGTTGAATTGAAAGCATAAAATCTTGATGCAAGGTGGTTTTACAAAAGAGCAGGATGAAACCAAATTAAAGCCACCAGACAATCCTGTTAAGAACTTGGCTAAAGTAAGAAATAAAGAAATGGATCTGGGGTTATCAGAGGAAAGGGCGAAGGGAAATTATTCCCACATTAGGTACTGAGCTAAGACAGACCTTTAGGACCATCAAGAAAGATGGCCAATAGGTCACAGTGAGGTAGCTAAAATTTTCTCGACTTTGAATACAAGAAGAAAAAGGGAATTGCTGGTAAAATCACGGTATGCAGATGGAAAGGGGAGTGGTTATAGTTGGAAATTTTGTAAGAGTGGACATCAAGGCTAGGAAAATTCTTCTATAAATCACCTGAAAGTAATTTTTCCAGTGCAGAACACAGTGATCAAGTTTCTATTGCCCAGGTAATGAAGGTATTGGAGAGGGATCTGGAATGATGTTAAGGGCGGCAGTATAGCTCTAAACTATCTTAACAGGATTCTTACTAAAACTGGGACCTGCAAGTCCACCGTGGAAGTCCATTTATTGTGACTTAAGCAAAAGACACTCAGAGGACTCCAAATAAAGTTGAGTTTAGTAGATTCTTCACCAACAGCAGTTATTTTAGGTGGAATAGTGACAGATGGCTCCTATATCAATGGAATGCTGAAAAGGTGGTAGGGGAGCATTGTATATAGAAGAGAGAATTTTGAATCTTTTCATATGCATTAAAACTGATTTTTTTATCCAAAGCTCAGTAGTTGAAAATAGTAATGATACACAAATGTTAAGTTGATATATATTCATTTGCATGATTTTATAGTTATATCTATGATCTTATAATTCAAAGAACCATTCATTGGCATGTCATGTTTTGCATGTTATGAATGCCAACATATCTTTGATTTTTCCAATTCAAGGAGAAAAATCTACTGTAGTGGTCAATATTTAAGCACTCTATGAGGGAAGCTATTGCAGGTGGCTTAAATGAGGGTTAAAATGAGAATGAAATGAGCTATATTTTTTCTAGTTATCAGCATAGATTTGCTAGCATAATTGGATGACATGTCTGCAACAGATTTTAATTAACTGAGACTGCTATAAGCATATTTTGATCACTAGATCAATTGACATCACATTATTCATCGCTTTGCTCAAGCGGGCACCAGTAACATTTTCATTTGACCCTATCATGTGCCAGTGTAACCCAATGGCATCTGGTTGCTTCAGGAATACGAAGAGCCTTGACCCATTTGTTTGGGGTCTTGACAAAGAAGTCTAACCATCTTGTAGGTGGACAGCAACTTGATCTTTTGACATCCTGTGGGATCCAGTCAGTAATGGCTCTAGTGCAGCGGTCATCTCCAAATCTCATTACATTTCCAGCCCATCTGATTTTAGATGTTTTGGCAAACGAGACAGCATCCCTGACTCTGGAAAGCAAAGGAGGTCGGAGCTCCAGATTCCTTCTACTTTTTATTTTAAATGAGCACTATTAGAGAGAGAGAAATGTTGTTTTGTTCCCCTAAAGATAAGAGCATAAATCATAAAGAGTGAACTCAGTTGCAATCTCTTGGAGGCAACTCATCTAAGAGCTAATGGCTTCAGAACCGAGCTGTGTCAGGTGTCAGAGAAAGAAAAGTTTTGTCTCTGCAATGTTTCCTATATTCAACAACCAGGTAAATGCTCTATCAACCTGTTTACTTTGTCCAGCATCAAAGCGAGATAAGGGCAGATTGCATTCCTTTTGTAAATATACTTTAATGTTACAATAATTTTAGATTTTATGATCTCTCCTTCAACTGTATTTCTTTATCCTTTTGATTCTGTTCTGAATTAATCTTTCCCTCCACTTCTTCCCTTAAATCAAATACAGTGTTCCTTATATTCTGCAGAGAGACCAAAATAAATGCACCTGAATGATTTTCTACTGCCCTAAAATGGGACTTACATGAGGGTGAGAGGCTTTGCAGTATAACGAGGGATTCGGAGCTAAGAATAACTACTGGACACTTTTCTCTTAAAGGCAAGAAACATGTACAAATACCACTTGTTTCCTGTTATTTGTGAAATAAGTATTGAAGTGCTTTTAAGAAAACAGTATGAACTAATGTTTCCAACTTCTTATGCTTATATTACCTGTGTTGATAAAAGATTAAATGGTGTTTTTTGCTGCTTTGATTACATTTTACAATGTTTTGTTTTTACTCTTTTGTAACTAAATATCCCTCTCTCCTCAATGTTTGTTTTCATCCTTAATGTTTTTATCATTCATCAGTAAAATTAAATGTATATTAAAGTTTAAAAGCTAATGCTTCTCTTTCTGAATAGTATTTTTAATAATAATTCTTGCAGAAGTAAAACATTGGGTATAAATAAACTTTTTTTTCAACAATGATAAACATTCAAAGATGGAAGGACCCTTAGGCTTTTCATTTGCCTATTTTTCAAAACAATTTCTTTTAGGCAATGCACTTTCCTTCCAGTAATTCCTCAGTTATAAATATAGGTCATGGATACAATTTGTCAAGCTAAGACTCTCTGAAGTTTTGAACATTTAAGCAATCTGAATTTACTTTGGTGCTGTACAAATACTTAAAGTTCTATGAGACACTTGAATCAAAATTATGATTAACTGTCCTTCACTTAGAGTTGTAGGTAAGGAAGTGACTTTGGTATGGAGGCATTGGAGTGAGAAGCAGTAGTTTTGTGCCTGCCTCTGATTCAGGTGTGAGCCTGGTTGGTTTCTTTATTGTCAGCTTTAGGAAAAGGTAGGGGACAGTTAGATATCCATGTTGATGTCTTCAGAGATTCAGACACATGTGATGATGCAAATGGTTTGAGGTGGTTATGCTTTGTGTGGCTTAGCATGTGGGCATATTTGTTTTGTGGTTTAAGCAAAGTACTATCTACATACTGTTAAAAATCTCATATTATATTTAGTTTCTTGCTTTGTTGAGCTAAACCTAAAGAGTTTTTGGAACAAATCCATTCCTCCAGCCTTGTGTCCCTTTTATTTATGTAGAAATTACCCTGATAGGTTGGGAATTCACTGGGCAAATTGGCACTCCAATTGGCTCTGTGTCTTTCAAAAAAGATAAGATGGCTGAAAGCCTATGAAATATTGATGTTCTTAGTTTTCTTTTTTGAATGTTTTTCAAGTAAAACAATATAAGCTAAAGGTGATTTTTTATGCAAATATTGAATCTCTCAAATTCAGTGTTTGCTTTCAGGTTATCAATTTGTTTCCTGAAATTTTAAAATGGAAAGGATTTAAAGCTAAATACTAAGGGGATACAAAAGAGCTGGATATAATATAGACTACAATACTTTCTGTCTAGCATATAGGAGTGATTTCACCTTCCACATAAAATTACCTCACTTGAACATGCCATTGGAAGAAAATATAAGAAATTTAACAATTCAGAATCAGAAAGCAAAGAGGGCATAACTGCATTGTCTTTTCCTTAGTGTGGATTACCGTAAGGAATGCTTCCAGTTTCCATTTTCCTTACCTTAAAATTCAGTTCTGCACCTAATTTGTGTTGGTATATCCGGTTGCCCACACTTAAAATGTGTCTTGTTGACACATTTGTGTCTGATAAAATATGAGAACTGAATTCTCACAATTTTAGTCTTTCCTATATATGAATGAACATATATTCGTATATAAGAAAACACCAATAATATCAGAAATATATTTGATTTTAAATATACATTTATAGACATTTCTTTAAATCTAAATTATTTTATATGCTCATATTTCTATTTAGTTACAATAATGATCAAAGATGTGATCCTATGGGGAGCTAGAGAAAAACAAAAAATATATACTTTATGTGGCAACCATGCTCCATTACCCTCATTCATATCCTTAACTATTTTACATGTGACTATGATTATCTTTTTTTATAACATGTATAGGGCTAGAGAAAGTGACTGTGATAGTGCTTTTTTGGTTGGGGATGGGGGGGGGGACTTGAACACAGTGAAGACACTTGGATGTGGTTAGGGATAACTCTACACTCATGTGTAAATCTGGGGCTCTGTGAATCATTTGATGTGCCAGGGATGGATGTAACCTCGGTCATCTGCATGCAAGCATGTGCTCTATCCACTGTATTATTACTCCAGCCCCTCGACTGTGTCTTCATTGATAATTTCATTTAAATTAATTGAAGAATATAAAAATATGGAAACAGCAAAGAAGCTTAGGGATGTCCAAAGCAATATTCTGTTATTTTAAGTAAACCATAACAAATTTATTATATTGTAATATTATTTTCTTTGTCTCAGTTAGGGTTAGTAAAATCATTCTCAAATGTTATGTCTTCTACAAAGGTTCAAAACAGACCTCTGGTTGTGGTGTACTATAGCAAAAGCACATAGTGTAGAATCAGTTATTTATAAGCTGATAGTGGTGAAGTCCAGAAGATCTGTTATTACTCTTGGACATGTTCCCACCCAGTGAAGGGGCATTGAATTCTAAGTTGTGCATTAATTCTCCTACAGCGACATTTGATAATAAGATCACCCTCTCAGAATCTTGTGATCCTCATCCAAAATCAAAAGCAGTTTTGATATCAGTATTGATGATGTTAGTGATACCAATCAATATCCAATAGTTTCAACAGATGGAGCATGTCAATAGTTCTTTGGCACACAAAACAAAAATTAACAAGCAGGATATTCTAAGGGTACAAAGGTCACTTCGCCAGTTCCCTGGAGTCAGTTAAAGACTTGTTCTGTACATAGGATTATTTTGGAATAGGAATTTTTTATACCTGGCCTGTTGAATTGATATTTTACTGTTTACTGCCCTTAATTATTATGATTTTCTGTCCAATAAATTTAATGTGTTCTTGGTTAAAATGTTAAACAGTGAACAAAGGTACTAATGAATGCATTATTATATTACTTACATAGTCTTGTTTTTATTCTAGATTTTCATTTGTTTCCTTTAAACTCACATTTTCTTTTTTTTAATTAATATTTTATTATACCACCATTAGATATACAATTACAAAGTTGTTCATGTTTGGGGGGTTCGGTCACACAGTCTTCCAGCACCCATCCCTCCACCAGTGCCCATTTCCCACTAGCAATGTCCCCCATTCCCTCCCCCCTCCCATAGCCTGACTCTATGGCAGTTTCTCAATATCTTTTCTCTCTCCCCCCATTCCTTCTCTTACATATTATGGATTGTAAAATGTACACTTAGAGGTTAGCATGTACGTCTTTTGCCTGTATCTAATGCTCAGTTCAAGGTTGGTATTAGCCCTTTCTACAACTATTAGCACATGTTCCTTTATCTGACTTACCTAACCTCGGCATTCCACAAGTTTGTGGTAATTTCCACCTTTGATGATAAGACCCCCTGATCCAAGTATCACCTGACCTTGGATTTTGGTATCATAACATGCATATATATTTATGTCATGCGAATAAATGCAGTCATTCTATATCTGTCTTTTCCTTCTGCCTAATTTCACTCCAACATGATCCTCTCCATGTACATCCATTTATAGATAAATTTCATAACTTCATGTTTCCTAACAGCTGCATAGTATTCCATTGTGTCGATGTACCAAAGTTTCTTTATCTTGTCATCAGTTCTCGGGAATACTGATTGTTTCCAAATTCTGGCTATTGTGAATAGTGCTGCTAAGAAAATTAAAGTGCAGATGGTGTTTCTGTTGTGTGTTTTGGCTTCCTGGGGTATATTCCCAGGAGTGGGATGGGTGAGTCAAATGAGAGCTCAATTTCTAGTCATTGGAGGAATGTCCATATTGTTTTCCAAAAAATCTACCAGTCGACATCACCACCAATGGATGAAAGTCCCTTTTCCCATGTTCACACCAGCACATGTTGTTCTAACCCTTTTGGATATGCACCAGTATATGTGGTGTGAGGTGATACCTCATTGTTGTTTTGATTTGCATCTCTCTGATGATAAGTGATAATGAGCATTTTTTCATATGCCTTTTGGCCATTTGAATTTCTTCCTTGTCGAAGTTTCTGTTCATTTTTTCTCCCCATTTTTTGATGAGGTTGGCTTCTTTTCTTCTTGTAAAGTTTAACCAGTGCCTGATATATCCTGGATATTAAACCTTTATCAGATGGGTATTGGGTGAATATTCTTTCCCATTCTGTGGACTGTTTCTGTATCTTGGTCACTGTTTCTTTTGAGGTGCAGCAGCATTTTAGTTTCATGTAGTCCCACATGTTTATATTTGCTTCTAGTTACTTCGTTGGTGGCATTTCACCTTTGAAGATGTCTTTAACTTCAATGTCGTGGAGGGTTTTTCCTTATTTTCTTCAACATACTTTATGTATTCAGGTCTGATATTGAGAACTTGAACCCATTTTGATCTGCTTTTGTGCATGCTGTTAGACAAAGGTCCAAATTTATTTTTTACATGTAGCTGTCCAGTTTTCCCAGCACCACTTCTTGAATAGGCTTTCCTTACTCCTTTTTGGACTCTTTGCACCTTTATCAAAGATTAACTGATCATGTGTTTGAGGGTGGGTGTGGATGCTCAACTCTATTCCATAGGTCCACAGGTCTGTTTTTATAATCAATACCATGCTGTTTGAATTACTACTGCTTCCGTAGTACAGTTGGACGTTGGGAAAGGTGATACCTTGCATCTTCTTTTTCACAAGGATGACTTTAGCTATCAGTGGGGTTTTATTATTCCATACGAATTTCAGGAGTGTTTGGTCAATTTCTTTGAAGAATATCAAGGGTATTCTTATAGGAACAACATTGAATCTGTACAAAGCTCTAGGGAGTATTACCATTTTGACAATGTTAATTTTCCCTATCCATAAACAGGGAATGTTTCTCAATTGATTTTGTACACTGTCACTCTACTAGAAATGTCTATTGTTTCTAAATGTTTTTGGACCAATAGTTTAGGCTTCTCTAGGTATATTATGCGTCTGCTTGATTTCTTCCTTGCTTCTCTAGATGCACTTAATGTCCTTTCTTCTCTGATTGCTATGGCAAGTACTTCCAGTACTATATTGAATAAAAGAGGTAAGAGAGGGCAACCTTGTTGTGTCCCAGATCTTACGTGGAAGGCTTTCAATTTTTCCCCTTTGAGAATAATACTCGCTGTTGGCTTTAGGAGAGTTGGCTTTAACTATATTGAGGAAGGTTCCTTCAATTCCCATTTTCTGGAGGGTTTTTATAATGAATGAGTGTTGGATCTTGTCAAATGCTGTCTCTGCATGTATTGATATGATTATATGGTTTTAAATTTTTCTCTTATTGATATGATGTACTATGTTGATTGATTTGTGAATGCTGGAACCATCTTTGCATTCCTGGGATTAATCCTACTCAGTCATGATGTATAATCTTTTTGATGAGTCTTTGGACTCTGTTTGCTAGTATTTTGTTGAAAAACTTAGCATCTGTGTTCATCAAGGAGACTGGTCTGTAATTTTCTTTCTTTGTGTTGTCTCTCTCTGCTTTGGGTATCAAGGTGATATGTGCCCCATAGAAGCTGTTTGGGAGTGTTTCTGTTCCTTCTATTTCCTGGAAGAGCTCGAAAAGGACAGACAGTAGGTCCTCCTTAAAGGTTTGGTAGAATTCACTATTGGATCCATCTGGACCTGGGCTTTGTGCTTGGGCTGACTTTTAATTACTGCTTCAATTTCCTCAATGGTGATACGCTTATTCAGGTACTGGAGGTATTCTTGTTTCAGCTGTGGGAGGTTATAGGACTTCAGGTACTTATCCATTTCTTCTAGGTTCTCATGTTTCATTACATACAGACTCTCAAAGTAATCTCTGATGATCTTTTGGATTTCTGTGGTTTATGTTGTGATGTCACCCTTTTCATTTCTGATTCTGTTTATTTAAACTCACATTTTCTCATAGTGGGTAGGGCATTTGCTTTGCATGAGGCCGTCACGAGTTTGATCCTAGTTCGATCCTGATATCCCATATGGTCCTCAAGCACCGCCAGGAGTAATTTCTGAGTGCAGAACCAGGGAGGAAACCCTGAGCACTGATGGGTGAAAAAAGAAAAAAATAAATAAATAAATAAACCCACATTTTCTGGTCTGGAGAGATAATAGAGGCATTTGTTCTTCCTGTGGTAAACCTAGCTTTGATTCCTAGCCCCTGAGGAGTGACCTCTAAGCACAGACCCAAGAGGTTTCCCTGAACCTCCTGGGTACAACCAAGCCCCGATTTCCTCTGAAACAAAGCTAACTTGCATTTTCTTATAGTTCCCTGTATTTAGGTGGAAGGTGGCTTACTGTTTATTGTCCCTAATAATAATAATACATAAGTTGCATTTCCAAATCTTAGAGACGCTTCATCACCACTTGGTACAATGGTAGAGCAGGAAAAATGAGACATAGAAACGATGGAATAAATGTGCCAGGATCCCTGCATAAAGAGAGCAAACATTTCCTCCATTCAGGAGTGATATGTTCATATAGGAAACAAGAATGGCTAATAGTATTTAGATCAATGCAAATGATTTTACTTTCGACAACCCCACACACACAATTGGAAACTGGCACCAAAACACACGAGCATTAATGGTGTAATGATATTTGGGAAAATAATAAAAAAAAAAAAACTTAAAAAATACTTTCTAAGCACAAAAAGCAATTGAATTAAGAAAGTTAGGGTATTATTAGGGAATTAGGAGAATTAAGAAAATTAGGGTAGAGAGATAGTTTAAGATATAAGGTGGTTGCTTGCATACAGTCTACGCTGTGGTCATTCTTTAATTGAGTGTGTCCCCAGGAACCACTAGGAATGTTTCCTGATCACAGAGCCAGAGGTAATTTCTGTGCACCATTGGGTATGGCTTAAAAAGATGATGAAAGAAAATATTGACTACCTGAAATAGAATGCATAGATATTTTAAAGATAGATTTACATAAATCAATTTAAGGTAAATACTATCAATGTAGAATATACCTAATTACTGTGATAATTTGATAATTAAAGCTTCTGGATACAATAGTACCTAAATTGTAACTGCTCAAATACCATTAGTGTAAATATTAAAGTCCTCTCAAGCATATGCCATTTTCCTGCTGCTTCTATAAAAATTACAAAATTATTAGTAAGTTGTATGATACATATAGTTTTTGAATCAGTAATACATAGTATCTTGCATCAACATCTTTCATATGTGTAAATATCTATAACCCAGCAGGAATATGTCTACATATTCTAATTTTTACACTTATCCCATTACATTGGGTCTGTTGCATTATAAAGACAATCTCATCATAACAAGAGCATCACTTTTTACAAAAAAAATATCATATCACCGTGAGATATACATTTACAAATGTGTTCATATTTGTTTTCAGCCATACAGTGTTACAGCACCCATCCCTCCACCAGTGCCCATTTCCCTCCACCAATGTCCCATGATTTCCCCTCTCCCCCAGCCTGCTTCTATGGAAGGCATTTTCACATCTCTCTCTCTCTCTCTCTCTCTCTCTCTCTCTCTCTCTCTCTCTCCCTTCATTTTTTTACATGCTGTGGCTTGCAATAAATAGAGTTGATGTTATCATGTATATCATTTTGTCTACTTTCAATGCCCAGTTCTAAGCAGGTATTATCATTTACAATAATTATTACTACACTGCTCCTTTTCTGTATTACCTAACTCTGCTCCCACACATTTGCAGTAGGTTTACCAACTGAAAGACCTCCTGATCCATGTTTTGTCTGACCTTGAATATTAGTATCATGTTATATTTTATATCTTGCAAATAAATACAGTCATTCTATCTGTCTTTTTCCCTCTGGCTAATTTCACAAGCATGGTCCTCTCCATGTCCATCCATTTATAGGCAAATTTCATAACTTTGTTTTTCCTAACAGCTGCATAGTATTTCATTGAGTAGATGTGCCACAGTTTCTTTATGCAGTTATCAGTTCTCGGGCACTCAGGTTGTTTTCAGATTCTGACTATTGTGAATAGTGCTGCTAAGAAAATAAAAGTGCAGATGGTGTTTCTGATCTGTGTTTTTGGCCTGCCAGGATATATATCCAGGAGTGGTATGACTGGATCAAAATGGAGCTCAATTTATAGTTTTTGGAGGTCTGTCCATATTGTTTTCCAAAAGGCTGTACCAGTAGACATTCCCACCAACAAGGATTTGAGTTCCCTTTTCCCCACATCCATGCCAATACTTGTTGTTCTTGCTCTTTTGGTATGTGCCAGTCTCTGTCATGTGAGATGATACCTCATTGTTGTTTTGATTTGCATCTCTCTGATGATTAGTGTAAATGAGCATTTTTTCAATGTCTTTTGGACATTCAAATTTCTTCTTTGTTGAAATTTATATTCATTTCTTCTCTCCATTTTTTCATATAGTTGACTGTTTTCTTCTTGTAAAGTTCTACCAGTGCTTGATATATCCTGGAAATTAACCCCTTATCACATGGGCATTGCGTTAATATTCTTAACCATTCTGTGGACTGTCTTTCAATCTTGATCACTGTTTCTTTTGAAGTGAAGAAACTTTTCATTTTCATGTAGTCCCGTATGTTTATCTTTGCTTCTAGTTGCTTTGTTAGTGGAGTTTCATCTTTGAAGCTACCTTTAGCGTGGAGGGTTTTTTTCTACATTTTCTTGGATGTACCTAATGGATTGAGGTCTGATATTGAGATCAAGAGAATCAGCATTGTGAAATAGTAATTCATCCCAGAGCTGTATACAGATTCAATGTGGTCCCTATAAGAATACCCATGAAGTTCTTTAAATAAATTAATCAAACACTCTTGATGTTTGCATGGAATAGTAAGCCCCCACGGATAGCTAAAGCAATACTTGAGATAAAAAGTATGGGAGGCATCACTTTTCCCAACTTCAAACTGTACTTGAAAGCAATAGTAATTAAAACAGCATGGTATTGGAGTAAAAAACCACACTGAAGTGTGGACCTATGTAATAAAGTTGAGTATCCTGACACCCATCCTCAAATACACCATCATTTAATCTTTGATAAAGGAGCAATAAGTGTGAAGTGGAGCAAGAAAACCTACTCAACAAGCGGTGCTGGGAAAACTGGGCAGCATCACGTAAAAAATGAACTTTGACCTCTGTCTAACACAATGCAAAAAATCAGATCAAAATGGATTAAAGATCTCATGATCATCTTTAAATGCTCCATTCCGTTAACAATTTATATAAATTTCTTTGTCACAAAACTCAAATATGTTCCCAGATTTTAGGGCTTAGGATATGGACATCATTTTTGCCTACCAGTTGATATATTTTCCATAATTTAATATTTTGATCTTACCAAAATCATTTTGTTGTATGGAAAGGGTTGTACTATGTCAGTTTTTCTTCAGGGCTTACCCCTTGCTTATTCCAATGCTCAGGGAGCACTCTTGGAGGGACTCAGGAGACCAAATGTGTTGCAAATGAGGAGATCAAACCTGAGTTGGTGACATGAAAGATACATGCTTTACCAATTGTACAGTCTCCCTCTTCCCCACGCTATATTATAGGAACATGAAATATGTTTTATTGAAATACAAAATAACCTGGCAGTGCTCATGTTATTTCTGGCTCTTAGGTCAGGGTTCACTCATTGCTGGTGTCTGGGGACTATTTTTGGTGCCAAGATTGATCCCAGGTCAGATACTAGAATATATTATTATCTACAATGTATAAGAAATGGAAGCAAGAAGGAGAGAGAGAGAGAAAGAGAAAGGAGATAAAGAACCTGCCATGGAGGCAGGCTAGGCAAAGGGGAAGGAGGTGGGAACATTAGTGATGGGAGATGGGCAGGGGTGGAAAGATGGGTGTTGGAATGCTGTAGAACCAAGATTCAAACATGAACATTTTGTTATTGCATATCTAACAGTGGTATAATAAAATATTAAGAAAAAAAAGCATCACCCTGACCTCTGTGTTATCATTCCAGCCCCATTTTCACAGCAGTCTTAGGTGCTAAGGTGATATCCTAATGATTCTTACTGCGGTGGGGTGGGGGCTCTCAAACTCTTCCCATGAATTGCTCTTAGTGATCCTTGCAGGGCCCAACATTGCAGCCAGGAATCTCTAGACCCATCCCAGCGGTGTTTGAGGGCTTGCAGAGCTAAACCCAATGCATGTAGGGCCATGTGGTGCTAGGAATTAGATTTGGGTCAGGTGTATGCTATGACACTTAGCTGCTATGCTATCTCCTGCCTTACCTAATTTTTTTTCTTTACTATGGAGTGCAGCAAATTTAGAAGGGATAAGAGACTTGTCCCAAGTTACAAAAATACCAAACAAACTTATAAAGTTATAGTTTTTGCTGACATAGAAAAAAGACTGGGCCTCCTCAGATGAACCCAGAGCCAAGGCAGAGCCTGGCAAGCTACCCATGGTATATTTAATATGCCAAGAAAGTAACAATAATGAACCTCATTCCCAACAAATGGAGAAATAACTGGCACCCACTAGAGAAAATCGATGAACAACAGGAAGACAAGTGAGATACAAAGAAAATCAGTTTCAGGTTTTGATAATTTACTTTTGAAGAAATAAGGGTACTCAAAATTTGCAGAATGAAATATGTTGAAGCTAAGCAAATTCAATTATTCACTTTTCTGAAAATATAGTAACAGATTACTTGTATCACTTGTATCACTTGTCTTCCCGTTGTTCATCATTTTGCTTGAGCAGGTGCCAGTAAAGTCTCCATTTATTGGGAATGAGGTCCATTATTGTTACTTTTTGGCATAATGAATGCACTGCGGGTGGCTTGCCAGGCTCTGCAGTGGCTCTGGTTTCATCCCAGGGGGCCCAGTCTTTTTCTATGTCAGACCATCAACCATCCAGGGTCCACAGGGCAGCACCCTGGGTGTAGACAAGCCTGTCTCCTGTCTGCCATCTGCCGATACAGCCGAGTACTGCAGCCACATCTGCAACGCCTCAAGGGCAGGTGGCAGGAAATAACAGATACAACAATGTTAATGAAAGGCAGGCATTATTATATTTGTAATTTTCTGATTTATTAGGGACATTATACCCTCAATGTGACTAAATGGCAAAAGCATGAAGAAAATCCAACTACTAGTAGTATTTTTGAAAACAAGAACTAAAATAGTATTACTGACATAATTCACTATTTTTTTACTAATCGTTACTAGATATAACTTTTACCTGTGTTTTTTGTACTTCAAGAATAATAACTTGTTTAATCAAGGGTGGAAGAAAACTTTAAAAAAATAACTGCATGTACTCATGAGTTCTGACAATTTGTCAACTCCTTTTGCACTGAATATACTCAATGCAAATATTTGACATGACAAACATTCTAGTCATGGCAGTAGAAAAGTGCTTAGTTCTATGTTTTACATATAATTTGGACAACATTCATTTCAAGAGGGATAGATTTTCAAGTCAAATATGCAGATATAGATGTCATCCACTTTGAAAGACATGTCCAGAGAAATAGGGCAAAGGAATTATGTTTTAAAGAAAGTGTATGACATATAAAAGTAATACAAATTTATTTTGAAAAATATTGCCCTTGTTACCAACAACTTAAAGCTTCTCTTCAAAAGCAAAAAAAAATATTGTACTGACCTAAAAACTTTGGATACCAGAACAAGGAAAAAAAAAGATATTGTACTGACCTCAAAACTTTGGATACCAGGAACAGTGTCAAAGGAGGTCATGAAAGAAGAGCAGCAGTTTATAATGGTTAGATTGTGACCATTTGTTTTTGAAGAGGCATAAAAAGAATCACAATGGAAACTGATGTGAAATTATTAAAGATGAATATGCATGCACATATATGCATATCATTCTCAAATACTCCTAATCAATTTTAACTAACTCGATATGTGATAAATGTAATACAATTTTTTAAAATGTAAGACAATATAAACTGAAATGAACTATATTGATATCTATGTGATGGTATCTTCCCTTGCAGCCGCAATGGTGCCAAAGAGTTCCCAGTTGGTGGTTGTTCTGGGAGTTCTCAAACTTTGCTGCCTTTTCTCCCCAGTCTGTGAAGTAGAATTTTGCATGAAGGAGACAGTGGTCTGATCCTGTTTGGAATTTTGGGATGACAGTGACATCTGTCAGCAAAACCATCGATTGAAGATGATGTGGTCAATTTCATTGTGGAAGTGTACACCAGGAGATTCCCATGTCCAACGTTTTGATTCAGCCTTCTGGAACTGTGAGTTCCCATGAATAGTCTTGGTGGACATGATGAACTCAGATAGTCTCTCACTCTGTTCGTTCCATTCTAGGCCATGGGTCCCAATGTGGAGTTCTTCGGCCAATCTTCTCCGTCCTATCTTTGCATTAAAATCACTGACTATGATCTTGTAGAAGGTGTCTTCTTTTTTATAGAACTCCTCCAGTTCCATGTAGAATTTCTCAATTTCATCTTCCTTGTATGTGGATGTTGGTGCGTAGACAATGAAGATAGAAATTGCTGGCAGTGGGCCACATCTCTTCAAGTGTAATCATACTATCCGATTTGCTAGGCATTCAAATGAATCATGTTCATGGCCATGCTCGTGTTGACAAGGACACCGATGCCACCAATGCCTCTTTCATCGCATGTTCCGAGGAACAGTTCTTCCGGTGTCAAAACAGCCTCCCTCATCTCAGTCAGACCAATGATGTCATACTTGATCTTTTGTGCTTTAATCACTAGGTCCTCGATATATGCTTCCGTTGCCAGTGTAGGTGCATTGAAAGTACAGACTATCATTTTAGTCCTTCTTCATTGTGGCAGCCTAGTTTGGCCCTGAAATTTTATCAGGCACTCCATGTTCATTTTTCTTTGTGCTGCCATATTAAGGGCTCTTTCAGGGTCGGGAAAATAAACATTGTATTACTGGTTTTGAATATCGAATATGCATCCTCACAGCTTGCCAGGCACTGCTGTGCAGGCAATATATACTCAGTAGCTTGTAGGCTTTCTGAGAGGAGTGAGTAGAATATTCATGTTAATGTGGACATAAATCATTGGACCACGAGGCTACCGCAAGTAGTGGGGAGAGCTGGTATATGCTTTGCCTGGTGTATCTGCGTCTGTGGCTCAAGCACTCCTGGGCTTGAAAATCTCTCCTCTGAAGAGTGGGTCTCTGAAGGGTGGGTCTCTGTAGGCTGGGTCTCTGACAAGCCAGGCTGGAGATTGGCTTAATCTATTGGGTGGAGATCTAATGAGCCGTGGAAGTCATTGACAACATCGATGAAGAATACAACTGACTGGTTCAGCACCTTCATGATTGTGTGAAGAATGCCAAGAGGAAGACACAAAAGGACACCTCTCTTCAAAAACTCTCGAGCTCATTCACCAACATGGCAAGGCACAAGCCACAGGCAACCAAATGCTAATGTCCAAGCTTGCAATGCAGTGCAGAGAAGCCATAAAAAAAGACCTCAAAGAGAGAAGAGCAGAAATACTGGAAGATGCAGTAGAAGCCGGGAAAGCATTTGCAACACCCGCCTGTCCATTGCCAACTATAATACCAAAATGACTGCCTCCGACGTCCTGATAGATCTATCACATCTTCCAGAAAGGCAATGGAGAAGATATCCATGACTTCTTCTCAGATCTCTTTGATAGTGACTTCCACCTACCCACATACCAAATTCCACAGGATGGAGATGCCATTCCCATCATTCTCCCTTCTGAAATCGACATGCCATTTCATTGGTGAAGAAGGGAACAGCACTAAGCCCAGACAAAGACAGACCCAAAACCTGAAGAATCTGCTTTCAGTACTCATCAATAAATTACCTCAGCTCTTCACATGCTACCTATCTTAATGAAAGGTGTCCTCCCAATGGAAAACCAGCAGACAGTTCTGTTCAAGAAGGGAGACATTCACGACATTGGCAACTATAGCCCCAACTGCTTGCTGTCTGTCATCTACAAGCTGTTCACTCGAGTAATCCTGAACAGGATTGGCAGAACATTAGATGAAGGACAACCATGCGAGCAAGCTGGCTTATGAAAAGGATTCAGCACAATCGCCCATATCCATACAGTAACCAAGCTCATCGAGGTTTGTAGGGAGCCCAAGATGCTTCTCTGTCTCATGTTCTTTGATTTAAAGAAAGCCTTTGAATCCTAATCTGAAGCGGTCATCGAAGTCCTAGCCAAACAGGGTGTTCAAACCCAAATCAAGATCCTTCATGAGCTGTATTACGGATTCACCACCAAGATCTTACCATTCTACAAGGAAGTGATCATTGATGTCAAAAGAAGGGTTCATCAGGGTGATACCATTTTACCAAAACTATACAATGTTACCCTTGAGAACATCATGTGACAATTAGAATGGGAAGGAATGGGAATGAAGAATTACGGTTGGCAACTACACCACCTCCAATTTGCTGATGACATCATTCTAATAACAACAAGCATTAGCCAAGCGGCACAAATGCCGGCTGACTTCGACCAAGAATGTGGAAAGGTAGGTCAACAGCTGAATCTCAGCAAAACAATGTTCATGAAAAATGAACTAGTTTCAGAGGCCCAATTTACTCTCAATTGAACTAACATCTCTATGCAGCAGTTATGTGTAACTAGGTCAAGAAGTCAACATGACGAATGACCTAAAACCTGAGCTGTGCAGGAGGAAGAGAGCGGCATGGAATACCTTCAAAAGCATCGAAGAAATAGCTAAAATGACAAAGAACCTCCAGCTCCAGGCATCTCTTCGAAGCCACTGTTCTCCCTGCACTAGCATACACATCAGAGACGTGAGACCTATGAAAGTAGGATGAGAATGCTATTCACGTCTCCCAAAGAGGAATTGAAAGCACTATGCTTGGAATATCAAACATAGCTTGTTATTGAAGAAGGAATCCTGAGTTTTGACCTCTGTCGACAATCCAGAGTATGGATGCTGTCTCGTTTCCCAAAACATTGAAAATTAGATGGGCTGTACATGCAATGCAATTTAGAGATGACAGCTGTACTATATTTGTTACTGACTGGATCCCACGGGACATCAATAGACCATGTGGCCGCCACCTACAAGATGGTCAGACTTCCTCGCCAAGACCCTGAAAGAACGGTTTGAGGCTCTTCATATTGCAAAGCAAGCAGATGCCATTGGGCTACACTGGCATGCAATAGGGTCAAATGAAATGTTACTGGCACCGCTCGAGCAAATCCATGAATAACAGGATATCAAGTGTTAAATGATCTATCTGATCATTTATCATTGACTTGCCCTGATGTTACCATCTGATATTTAGTTAATAATGACACTCAACCTAATTTTCATCCTCAGTGTACAGTATGACATAAACTTTAATCTAACCCCAGAAAAAAAACTTATCATTTACTCTATCCCTAAACTCTATTCACATTCTGATTTAATCTTTTACTTTAAGCTTATTAAAACATTACCAATAGCTGCATAGTTAATATTAACCTTCCCCTAACTTTTATTTTTAATAAATATTGTGATCAAATGAAAATTTAACCCAGATCTTAACATAAATCCTAATCATAATCCTAGCATTGCTTTGAATCCATACATTTATGTTAGCCCTTAACAGTATTGGAAATTTTTCTAAATGAAATATTCTCCCTCATCCAAAATTTTTAATTTCTACCATAATAAAAGCAAAATTTTAACCCCAATTATCACTTAATCACTAGTTCTAATCATTAACATTACATTACTGAAAACCTTATTTCTCATTTTAATTGAATCATTTATCATAGCCTGCCCAAACACTACCAAAGCTCTAAGATTCAACATCATCTAAGCGTCCAATCTCAATGCATACTATGCACAGAAGAAAAACATAAACTAATCCTAACTCAAACCTTAAGCCTAAACCAAACACTAACTCTAATACAATTATTTACATACTCTTGTCCCATGTTAATTGCTACTCAAAATTTCATATTTCATCTAACCATAAAATTATTACTCATGTTTAACATGATCAATACTCATTGTGCAACATCATTTTACTTGGTGGTGTGGAGGTGCACACCTGTCTGTGCACAGGGGTTTTTCCTGAGTCTGTGCTTAGGAACCAACCTAGATGGGCTCACAAACATTATGGGATGCTGCGGGTCTAACCTAGATTTTCTGAGTCCAAGAAGGCACTTTATCCTCTGTACTATCTCTCACACCCCTTAAAACCTAATCTTAACCCTAATCCAAAGTTAACAATAACCTGATCCCTTATTCAATATGAATAATTTACCATATATTTGTCCCAATATTAAATGCTGTAAGGTAGAAATCATCAAGGAAAAGAACTATCACTTGATCACTTGACATCCATTGTTCATTGATTTGCTCGAGAGGGAGCCAGTTACATTTCCATTTGACCCTATCATGTGCCAGTGTAGCCCATTGGCATCTGGTTGCTTCAGGAATACGAAGAGCCTCAAACCATTCGTTCAGGGTCTTGAAGAAGTCTGACCATTTTGTAGGTGGGCGGCCACGTGATTTTTTGACATCCCGTGGGATCCAGTCAGTAACGGCTCTAGTATAGCAGTTGTCTCGAAATCGCATTACAGATCCAGCCCGTCCGATTCTTGATGCCTTGGCAAATGAGACAGCGTCCCTGGCTCTGTAACAGCGATGGAGGTCGGAGCTCCGGATTCCTTCTTTCACTGATGTGAGGCATGATATTCCAAGAATAGCTTTTTTCGATTCCTCTTTGGGAGACCCGAATAGAATTTTCATCCTGTTTTCTTAGAGCCCGTCTCTGAGGTGTATGTTAATACAGGGAGAATGGTAGAGTTGTAGAGATCAAGGAAAATTATTTTTCAGATTTGATGACATTATGCTCTGGATGGTTTATGGTATGACATAGAAAAAAACTGGGCCCCCTGGGATGAACCCAGAGCCACGACAGAGCCTGGCATGCTACCCATGGTGTATTTGATATGACAAAAACAGTAACAATAATGGACCTCATACCAATGAATGGAGTCGTTACTGGCACCCGCTGGAGCAAAAGTGACACAGCTTCATACACAGGCAACAGTTTAGGAAATTTACAACCTTAAGGCAACTTTTGTAAAAAGCATCAAAAGACCTTCTTTAAAGGATAGGACAAACTTCTGAAATTGTTGAGTTAAGTTTGGCACTCACTAATGGTGCTTGTGATTACTCTCTACTAGATTAAAAAACATGTTTACTTCTAGCTTGCTAAGGGATTTGATATACTTTCAATAATGAACCAATATCTCATTTATATTGATTATGTCTCATTTATGATCAGCATTTTACATCCAGAGATTTTTATTGCAATTTTTTCTTGCTAACACAGATACTTGAGCTGTCTGTCATATAGTACAGTATTTTTTGATATTATAAGAATATTCCTTTGCTTAGGATAAATGAGCATGTACTTTTATAGGCCTGTTCATGTTTTGCATTTAAATGTTCTTAATTATCTCCACTTTTATAAAATTTTAGAAATGTATGTTTTACCTATTTTGTGAAAACTCTAATATAATATCACAGACTCTTTAGAAACACTTTATTTATGACAAAAAGACAAGATAATTTCTACATTAAGATCCAATGGCAGCCAGAGCAATAGTACAGCAGGAAGGGTATTTGCCTTTTATGCAGCTGACCTGGGTTCTATCAGCAGCATCCCCCGAGAACTGCTAGGAGTAATTCATGAGTGTAAAGCAAGGTGTGACCCCAAAAAGCCAATAAATAAATGAATAAACAAATAAAATTTAATTCTATATATTTTAGATGCTAGATTTAAAATCTCAGTTTTGTAATGAGGATAAGTACTACATTATACTGTATAAATTTGAACTTTTTGTTTAAAAAGATTAATCATATAGCAATCAAACATTGCAAACTGAATTTTATTGACTTATTTTCTAACTATTCCATTCCCCATTTCTTTAGTGCTTAATAAAAAAATAAAAGAAAAATCTCAAATGTATACATTGGAATTCCTTGATTAATAAGATTCTTATAATTTAGTTTTAATGTCATAGAAAAGACCACCCTTCCTTAAATTGCATCCTCTACTATTTCTATTTGCACATAAATAATACTGTATAATCTATCCTTTTTGTTTCCACTATAATATTGGCTGCATATAATATTGGCTGCATAAGAGAGATAATGCATGTTTATTGATTCAAGCAAATATATTTAGGGCTTGGAAATTTGCCTGCTCTGAAATTGGTAGATGCTTTCATTTGATTAATGATATTCAGTGCTAGGTGAGACTACACTGTAGTAACACATTGGTTTTCATCTACTTGGGCCATTGAACAGAATACCACATCCTACATAGCTAATAAAACATTGACTATTTTTGTTGAAGTATACTTGGAGAATGAAAATTTAAAGATGTTTGCATTCTTTGGAGATTATAGATTAATTGATGGCTTTTCACTGTGTTATTTCTTGATAAGTGAGCAAGGGAACACTGCAGGCTCTCTTCATCATGAGTGCTAATCTCATTTATGAAGGTTTTACTGTTATAACCTACTTGCCTGCCAAAAGTCCTACTAATATCTTGGGAATCAGTGTTTTATTTTTTCTTAAACTTAGGTCTTATGACCCTAATCTATGTTTTTAACACTCTTAAACCCCATTTTCAACTCGAAGAAACCAAGATTTCAACATGAAATTTGGAAGGGTAAACACATTCTTATCATAGCAGCATTAATTTCAAAATAAAAAGAATGAATGACATTATTATAGAGAAGCACAAATCTTTTTATATTTCTGAAATTGTGAACTAAAGCCTACTTAAGCAACATCAGCTGTGTATTCAATCACCATGCCATTGCATGCATTCCGTTGTATTTTAATATCTCTAATTCTTTTTTTTTTTTTTTTGGGTCACACCTGGCAATGATCAGGGGTTACTCCTGACTCTTCACTCAGGAATTACTCCTGGTAGTGCTCAGGGGACCATATGGGATGCTGGGGATCGAATCCAGGTCAGCTGCGTTCAAGGCAAACGTCCAACCCTCTGTGCTATAGCTCCAGCCCCATATCTAATTCATTTTTAAAATTTTTTAAATTTCTTCCTTGATACTAAACAATTGGTGTGTGATAGATCATAAAGTGTACGTAATGGGAACTGTTACATTTGGTTGTCATGAAAAATTCACGTGAAAAACTCATGAGAAAATTCATTACTTCGAACTTTATCATCCTATTATGTTTTCAAAATACATCACAATAAAAATTGAGTGCTAGCATATAAAGAAATATAGGTACAACACTCTGAGTTAATTAGGTACACAGATGGTCTGTGGTAGAACCAGGACTAAAGGACTATGAACTACATCATGTGCTATTTTAATTCTGTGCTTCCAGTAGGCCACAAAGTTTAACCATTTCTCCCAAAATCATTCTCAACAGCAATAACTTATTAATTATTCTTTTAAAAAATTAAGGAAAACTATCTAGAATGTTACTATAAGGGTAGAATAATGTACACTGATGTTGTTTCCTCAGTTTATTTAAACACAAAGCATTTAGACTAATCATCATTGCAATCAAAATGTTCATCCTTTTTATTGACTAGAGATTTCAGCAAAATTCAAATGACACAAAACAGATTATCAAAGATTAATGTTATGTTTTGATTATGATCTTGAATACTTAACAAATGAGAAAAATAAAGAAAAAAACAGAAAAAAAATTATATAAATGCATCTTTGGTGGTGAAAAGGTATATCTTTCTCATTTCATCAACATTAGTATACAAATAAATTAAAAATTACTTTTCATTTTAACATTGCTTTCTCAAGATAAATGGCATTCCTGGTTACATTATTATGTTCCTGCATTATCATGAAAGATAGAAAGCTAGGTATGTCTTTTAATTGTGTAGTTATTCAACAAAAAAATATCCATTTCATATTCTCATAGCATTTGTTGAAAAACACAGCAATGATTTCTTTAAAACTCTTTTTGGGATGACTACAGGCAAGCAAGTTTCATTCTGAAAAGGCTATAGTACTTGTTCCTTGACATTTTCAAAGTTCATGTGATCCTGAGAAATGATTAAAGGTTATCTCTGGAGCGTATTGCTGATGACAATTCCCTACTTGCTATAGTTCATAGGTAGCAAAGAATGTATTGTTTTAAGAATTTTTATTTTCTTTTCCACTCGATTCGTCAGTCATAATTTAAGCTATCATTTTAAACTGAGAATTCTATGTACCACAAAATAGTGTAACACTAGTATTGATAAAAGTTTGTCTTTAGAAGTTATTTTATTGCTATTATTTCATTGATTTTATTTCTTTGACTTGTCTGAGTGATATAGTCATTCTTTATCAAAACAAGTAATTTGAAACCTCAGAATTATTTTGTAGTCTCCTATGTTTATTGTACAATCATTTGGGATATAGCTGATATACAAATTTTGGACAAATTTTGAAATGCATTGTTAAAATCTATTTCTATTCTCATTCAAAGTCTAATTTACTTTAAAACAAGTAAAGCATAGTCTAATCCACCATTATGTTATGTTTTCTAATCCATCATTATGTTATGTTTTCTACATAAAACTATTTATGTAAAATAAATATATTAAATATTATGTGCTGAAATAAAAAACTATTATTCAATTTAGTCTCATTTGTAACAATTTATAATTTTTTCTTTATATTTGGTTTTGGGGGCCAAACTGATAATGATTAAGGCTGGCTCTTAGCAGGAATTATTACTGATAACATTTATCATAAATATTCTATGTACCTTAATACTCTGGAACTTAGATTATATATACTTAGATTATATAGATTATACCTAGGTGTTATATAATATCCAGATTATATACATGCCACACCCACTATATTATCTCTCTGGGCCTAATATGTTTTTTTAACATAAAGTAATGATATACCAAAGTTAGAGTGCACTAAACATAAATCTTGCCAATATAAATAATCTATTTATGATCACCTAACCTATCCCAAGGCACTTTGTTTATCCTGATAAAATTGGTGTATCACAGTTTTCTATTTCATATATTTTAGACTTATACTTTGTTCTATATTTTATACTTTTCTATATTAACAGTCCATAAAAGTAATTTATTTCTATTTATTATGAAACTATTTCCAGAGTATTATGTGGCAAAATGTAAAATAGTTTTTCAAACTTTTCAAACTTTTTATGACCTACTTTCATATTCAGAAAAAAATCTACTTGTATTCATCTAGTCTCTTTTTTTGAGGTATATACCTTAATTATCCCACAATTATACATATATTTTCATTTATAATATATCAATGTCTTGCACAGTCAATAGTGCTGTGCAATGTGAACACCTGTGGTAGAGAATGGGCTTGTCATTTTGTGTAGACTGATTTCTTTCATCAAAAGGCTTAAGGTCTAGTGGTGATATTGATGCCTACAAATAAGCTGTGCAGACTGAGATAATTATAGTTGGTTATTTTGCCAGCCCAGTGATTAAGAGAAAGTTCTTTTGAGACTTTTCACAAAATAAATCCCATTTCTAATAAGTACAAGGTGAAGCTGGCTGTGTCCTCAGTCTCTTTGCCTAGATCCATTTACTTAAAGTAAGGTAACTATAGCTGGAATGAAAATTTATCATGAGAGTTCAGGTAGAGGGGAAACCGCTTCAAATAAATATCCTTGCATATTTTGCCATTTATTTTACAGTGCATTATTTTAGATTTCATATCTACACATCTTATTGTGGCTATAAAATTATATAGCCCATTTTAAGGTGTAGCTTCTATATTCTGCTGATTTTCAGATACAGAGTATTTTGGCCATGGTCACATCATGAGAAGATTTTTTTCCATAACACCAAAGTTTATAGCCCTTAAACTTAATCAGTGTCATGCAAATAAATTCTATGTTCCAGCAATCAATTAGAAACCTTAAAGTACTCACCTCCTCCTCATGTTATCTCACTGCATTGCAAGAAGAAGCTCTTAATCCTAATTGCCAATCTCTTGTCTTACAAAGTACCCTGATCACATCCTAAAAAATTCTGTTGTCTAATGAACTTTCAAAAATATGGATCCAGGTTCCTGGAGCATAGTACAGACAACAGGGTGACTGCATTGTACACAGCAAACCCTTTTTCAATACCTGGTATCCCACATGATCCCTCGGCATTCTACATGGTCCCTCAACATCTCCAGGAGTAATTCCTGGGTATTGCCATGTGTGACCCATAAAAAAGCAAAGATAAAAAGGCAACTATTCATAAGGAGAAAAAAAGAGACAAATTTCAAAATAGTCATGAGCTCATTTTACAAATCACTAAAATAATATTTTATTATGTGTGAAATTTGCAAAATATGTATTGGAAAACACCTTAGTTGGAAAAATAAACTTTGTGGGGACTGGGTAGGGCAGGGTGGGTCCAGGGAAAAGAAAGAAAAAGAAGAAAAAATAAAGTTTGCTGTGGGGCTATATGTGTTCTGTCTTCTGGTACCAGGAATCATATCTGATATCATAACTGAATGTATTAAGTACAGTATAAACTCCTCAAAACTTGCTTGCTGCCATTTCACTATGCAGAATATATAAATGTTTCTCTATTTTTTAATTAACGTTATTATACTTTGACGTAGATCTCATGAAATTGAACCTATTTTATATGTAGAGTTAAGCTTTTTTTTTTAACAAATGTGCTCACTCATGTCATCATATCTCTAGTCACCTGTTAAATGCAGTGCTTTTGATTAATATTTCTGGTGCTATATTATTATATTAAAATGTAATATAACACCATCTTTAAAAATAATAAATGCTTAACTAATAAAGTCAATCATTATTTCTATGTATGGGAAGATGCCCAAAATAATCAGTCTGATATATATAAACATATATAAACATATATAATCAGTTTGATATATATATAAACATATATAAACATAAATAAACATAGTATATATTATGTTTATTTTGAAAAAAAAAGCATAAAAGACAAATGAAAAATATGTATTAGAAAGATCTTGGCATAGTATGTAGTATTAACTTTCACATAAATGCAATATATTAATAATGAACTTAATAAAATGCTACTGGGCATTAAAATGCTAAAATCTTACTCTCTTACACCTTTTGAATCAGGTCAAAAATAGAAAATATTATTTGTCCACTTCATTATTCTCAGACAATGAACTGACAATGAACTGACTTTCGGAATTTGTTAATACTATTCATTTAATAAATATATAGACTCAAATATTTTCTCATCTGTCTTACAAATTAAGTCTCACTTAGAAGTTATAAACACTAATTTATCTTAAGAATTCTGGGATGATAATTACTGACTGCAAAGGAATGCTAATGGAACATGAATTTATTGACATATAATGAAAATATTTTTTTAACTGCACTGAACATTTCCTTACTAATAAGTCATTTGAAAGTCTATGTCAAAATCTCAGTTATTACATTGAAGAAATTATGGCCTGAATTCTGTAATCTTCAAGAATAGTTCATTTACATTATTTTTCACCTCTGTGAAACTAGAACCCTACATCCAATGCAATGTATTGAACTTATTTTCTATCCTCATCTCCCATTTCTAAAAATTGTGTTTTTCCATCTCTTCACACATTTGTCTGCTTCCTGGACCATTTAATTTTGCCATAAAAGTTTTTTTTACTGAAGAATAACATTTTGAAAAATCAAATAGTGCACGGAGAGTGTTCTTTTTATGAAAAGGTATGGAGTACATGCAGCAGTGCTTGGGTGATACTCCAGGATCAGGAATTGCTTTGGGTGCTGAACCATGGTTGAAGTTTCAGACACTGCAACCCAGTTTTCTTTATGCACATCCTGTACTCTAACCCCTTTTTCTGCTTCAGATCTCTGTCTTCTTTAAGTGAGATATGACTCTGCTCTCACATACTCTCTAGCCTCCAATTTGCTTAATTTGGAACTTACCACTCAATTATATTTCCTGGCAGCAATAATGTGTCTTAAATTTTCTCCCTTTTATGTTTGTGACAAAGATTAACTAAATTCTGGCAAAAATTCATATTTTATGTCAATGTCACCTATTTCTTAGTAAAATTTAGATTTCATTACTGACATATGAATTCAGCATGAGGTATTAAGCAAATTTATAAAGATCTGTCTCTTAATTAACATAAGAACTATTTACACATGTTTAGCAAAAACAATTTCAAATTCAGAAAGAAATTAAACACACAGAAAATAGTTAAGTTCTTATATTTACAATTATTAAATAATCTCTTGATACCCATAGAAACTAAAATGGAATATCTCCTTGAAAATACTGAGCTTCTGCCCAGAGGAAGGAGTAAGGATATATCATCTCAATACATTAAAGTTTTAAAATAATTTACCAGTCGACATTCCCACCAACAGTGAATGAGTATCCCCTTTTCTCCGCATCCATGTCAGCACTTGTTGTTCTTGCTCTTTTGGATATGTGCCAGTCTCTGTGGTGTAAAATGATATCTCACTGTTGTTTTGATTTACATCTCTATGATGATTAATGATGATGAAATTTTTCATATGTCTTTTTGGCCATTTTCATATGTCTTCCTTGCTGAAGTTTCTGTTCATTTCTTCTCCCCATTTTTTGATGGGGTTGGTTGTTTTCTTCTTGTAAAGTTCTACCAGTGCCTGATATATCCCTTGATATTAACCCCTAATCAGATGGGTATTGGATGAGTATTCTTTCCCATTCTGTGGACTGCTTTTGTATCTTGGTCACTGTTTCTTTTTGAGGTGCAGAAGCTTTTAAGCTTCATATAGTCCCATGTATTTATCTTTCTTCTAGCTGTTTTGTTAGTGGTGTTTCTTCTTTGTTATTTTTTTTAATTTTTTATTATACCACAGTGAAACATACAATTACAAAGGTGATCATAATTGGTTCTTGGTAATACAGTATACCAGCACCCATCCCTCCACCAGGCCCCATTTCCACCACCAATGTACCCCCACCCCTCCTGCCCACCCCATGCTGCCTTAATGCAGGTACCCCAGTTTCCTCTCTTTCTCTCTCTGTCTCTCTCTGTCTCTGCATCTCTCTGCCTCTTATTTTACACATTGTGGCTAGCCCTACAGGTATTTAGAGTTTATCACTTAAGTCTCTTTGTGTATATTCATGGTGAGTTTTAATCTGCCATACCATTTCCCACATTAGAAACCTGGTATCTATTTATGCGTAATGAAGCAGTCATTCTATATCTGTCCTTTTCCTTCTGACTAATTTCACTCAGCATGATAGTCTCCATGTCCCTCCATTTCGGTAAATCATAATGTCATCTTTTCTGACAGCCATAGTATTCCATAGTGTAGATGAACCACAGTTTCTTTACCAGTCCTCTGTTCTCGGGCATTTAGGTTGTTTCCAGATTCTAGCTATATGAATCGCAGAGTGCTATAGAGTGAATGTCGACTGGTACAGCCATTTTGGAAAACAACATGGACATTCCCAAAGACTAGAAATTGAACTCCCATTTGACCCAGGCATACCACTCCTAGGAACCTGGAAGCCAAACACAAACACCACACAACTAGTGCCCGAAAATGATGACTGGATAAAGAAACTTTGGTACAACTACACAATGGAATACTATGCAGCTGTTAGGGAAAAGAAGTCATGAAATTTGCCTATAAATGGATGGACATGGAGGCTATGGTGAGTGAAATTGCCAAAGAGAAACAGATATAGAATGACTCATTACATAAATTATAACATATTATGATACCAATATCTAAGGTCAGGCAAAATGTGGATCAAGAGGTCTTGCCAAAGGTTGAAACACCACAAATGTGTGGGAGCAGAGGTTAGGTAAGACAGAGAAAGGAACAGTGGACCAATGATTGTCAAAAGTCTATTACAATCCACAACATGTAAGAGAGGGAAGAGAGAGAGAGAAAGAGAAAAGAGAAAAGAGATGGAGAACCTGCCATGAGGCAGGCTAGGGGAGGGAGGGTATCGGGACATTGGTGGTGGGTGGTGGGCACTGGTGGAGGGATGGGTGGTCAAACACTGTATGGCTTTAAACCCAAACATGAACATTTTTGTAATTGTCAAAAATAAATAAAAATTGAATTAAAAAATAATAAAATAATTTAGTCATAAATTTTACTATAATAGACAGTTGACAGCAGGGAACTACTTAAAAGTTTTGGCACACATAAAGGTAGTGTTACACTGCAGTTTTCATGTAAGATCATTGCATAATCTGGTCCATTCTCTTATAACTTCACTGCAAGCATGCACACTCACACACATACTAAGTAGGACCCTAAGTAAAAGATCTTTTATGCTATATGACTCTAGTATAAAAGACACTTTCATTACCCAGCAAATTTCACCTGCTCACAGAGAATAACTTCTTTGTTGCAATTCTGTTCTAGCAACAGACTTTCCACACTGTCATGCATTTTGTTTAGCTCACAGTATTTAACAACCTATCATCGATTATTGTTTTCTCCTGTTCCATATATTATGAGTGTAAGATCCACGTATAAGTTTATTACCAGCATTTAGAGTGTGTTTCCCACTGTTGGTGATCAATATTGTGTTTAGTGAGCAACCAATAAGAAAAGACAAATACAACCACTGAGTTGTACTTTACAATGTAATTTTAGGAAACAAATCAATGGTTCTCACCCAACTTTTCTACATCTTTACAAACAGAACATGCAATATTATATCATATGGAAAGGAGGAAGTAAGGTTGCATATTGAGTAAAGTTTTTCAATGAAATTGTTTTAAAGTAAATAATTTATTTTCAATGATCTTGATAGGCTTTAATCTAGCAGAGAGACAAAAGTACCAGGAACACGAGTTTATTAACACTGTGGTATGAACACTAATAACCATAGCAGGCTTTGAAACTGAAGGAAAGATACGAAAAACTGCAGAATTCTTCTTTGTTGATAAAAGGGAAAGCTGGAATTCTCTTTTAGAGACTCAAGATGTAAGTCCACATTTCAACACAATGAGGTTAGCCTGGAGAGAAAGCAGGATGGTGTTTGATTCTAAAATTTAAAATAAATTCTAAATGCTTCAATCTTTTTTAATTTTTGATAGATTCCTACTCAAACAATAAAAAGCTACCAATTTCTTCTATTTTATTACTACAGCAAGATGAGCTAAACTTATTTTGTTAAAAACAGTGATATAATTGTATTCAAATATCCAAATGTGAATTGGTACAACTTTTTTGAAACTTGTCACACATTTGGAATGAAATTAAGATTTAAAAATATCAAATAACATCAAAACATTATAAAATATTTAGAAATATTTCTAACCAATCTTTTTGTTTCCTCATTACAAATTTTATAAATTATTTTCATTATTAAAGCATTGTCATTTATAAAGTTATTAATAGTCGATAATGATGTTATAAAGGCCATATTCTGTGAGATGTTACTTGGTATACGTGAAATAATTTCATAGACCAATTAAGTGGAGGGAAATTAAGTTGAAAACATTTCAAAAGTATATCGCAACTAGTTTGATAAAGTTGAACTCATAGTTTATTACTTTTATCTTTTATATCCATTAATCTTTAATGTTCTCAGGGAACATTTTAATAAAAAATACACATCTATAGTATTTCATGAAGTGTCATACTAATCTTTTGTCAATTTTAGGTAACAACCAAATGAAAATCAATTCTCTATTAAATTATTTCTGCATTGTTAACTAAAAAGAAATATTTAACCTAGATAACAGTAAATTAATTGAATTCATAAGTAATTTTATCCTATGGATTTATACTTTATTTTAAAACCAACAAAATATGATAAATCAATGAAATATTGATCATATAGGGAGGTTAATTATAATGTGAGGGGCAGGAGCATGCAGCAGGTAGGGCATTGGCCTTGCAGGAGGAAGGCACCTGTTAGTTCTCCAGCATCCCATATGGTCCCCATAGCAAAGCCAGAAGTAATTACTGAGCACAGAACCAGGAGTAAACCATCACTGGGTGTGACCTACCAAAATGAAGGAAAAAAAAGAATATAAAGTGAATTGATTTTATAAATTAACAATAGAGTCTCACTGAATTTAATTTGGAAAGGATTGTTTTTTCGAGACTGTTATATTCTTCCTAAGTGAAATTCAGATTAAGCTTATTCATGTCCTCTGAAATATATATGGTAGCAATGAAATTGGGAGTTTATTATAATCTCTGAGATGAACTTTTACAGCAGTAGAAGAGGCATAAGTGAATGAGTTATTCGTTTTCCTTATTGTAGTATGACTGATGTCCTGTTGCCCTCAATAAATAACCAGAGAAATTAACTTTCTGGTTAATTTCTCCTGCTTAGAAACAAAAAATCTTTTTAGTTCCCTCCTATTCACGTGATCACATCCAGAGTATATGTTCAAGAGATATTTTTACTTGGGGGTCATTTCCATCCGTAAAAGATGTAAATCTATAAGACAATGTTGAGATGCCTCTCTATGCTCAATCAAGCATCATTTCCTCCTTTACTTCTCCATTACATAGAAATTTTACTTTCATGGGAAAGTTCTCATTTTTATAAAATGAGATATTATAAGAAAAGATTAAATATCCCTATAACAGTTAAAGAGAACTAAAGTGGAAATGAGTTGTTCACTTCTTTTTTTATTCATTTTATTCTATATACTTATTTAATTCTTCATTTATATTTAGCTCGGAGTAAATACCTTCATGTTCTCAGGACTTTACATTAGGCCTGAACTCTGTGATCATTCCTGATGGTGCTCTGGTATCATCCTTAGTTACAGGGATCACATACATGATTTTTTATTGTGTCATTTTTAAGCTTCACTTGTATTAGCCATTGAAAAATGTTATATATATATGTTATATACACACACACATATATATATACATACATATAATATATATTCCAATGTGCTTCTCTCTTTATCTCTCTTTATCATCAGCAGCACAAATGCTGGCTGACTTTGACTGAGAATGTGGAAAGATAGGTCTACAGCTGAATCTCAACAAAACTATGTTCATGAGAAATGAACTAGTTCCAGAGGCCCCATTCACTCTCAATGGAACAACATCTCTGTTTTTCATCATTCTATTATAATCAGACTGTGAAGGTAATGTGTTTTCCTCCTGTGTGTCATTTGCATGTTATCTTAAAAAAAAAACCTAAACTTTTGTATCTTTTTCTTCAGCCTTGGGAATTCTCACTTTAATGGTTGAGATGTAAATTTTTACTCTGCTTGTTTTCTTACTGCCTTCATTATTTCTCTTGCTTTCCTCACTCTTCACCCCTTACAATTTGTGGATAATGAGTGATTTCTCATGAATTAGCTACCTAATCTCCTTTTATTCTACACTGCCATCTGGCTGTTCCTCCTGACTTTTTTTTATAATTTCTAATTCTGATCTTATGTCTTAACAATACCTAGTGTTCACTTGTGGCCATTACTTATAGTGTTACTCATTTTTTCTTTTCTGTATCTTTTAAAATGGTAGTTATTGGCATCTTTTCCCTCTCTGTTTTTCAAAAAATACTAAAGTCATCCATTACTCTGAATTGTTTTACTAGGTTTTAGTTTCTGTAGGCATATTGTAATTAAAGATTTCAAATGTGTCACTAGACTACTGCTTAACCTGGCTATTTAGAAAAAACTCAGTACCTGGTAAAAAGCTGTTCTATTATTACTATATTTAAAATGTGGTTGATATTAAGGTTATCCTTTCTGCCTGTACTTTGAAAACCTAAGTTATGAAATAGAAACAATATCAATTTTTTTCTTCAAAAGATGATGATTTCCTTTAATCTATTTCAAAAGCAGCATCTTTTCAACATAGTGGAAGCCCTGCCCTACTCTTAAACCCTGCTTACTCTAAGGGTTGTCAAGTGTCACTACCAGTGTAGAATTTATTAGTAATTGGTAAGCCATCTCTTCTAAATTGAAGTATTCTAGCAATTAAACTATCACTGGACTCCCTGTAGTTTGAAAGCCACATTCTTTTTGCTCTGTTTGAAATAAACATGACATCTAAATAATACAACTACATTTAGCTGAAGGTTCTCCTAATAATAAGAGGGGGAAAAAGCACTTTGAGATGTATTGTTCATCTATATTAAATATCCCATGGCACTATAATCTTGTGTAAACTCTCCTTTGACACATCTCTCTAATTTAAATTCTATTAGAAGGCACTCCAATTTCAAGGGGAATTCAGACACAGAATAAATCTGTCCCAGATGAATTGCTTTTCTCTTCCACCAGTGGCCCAGTGACCACCATGTGGTATTTTGTCTATCTCATATTGTTGATATCCTACTGTAAATGGAGGTTTTGATGCTTAAGAAAATATCCAAACTCAATTAGAGAGGTTGCCTTTAGGGGATAACCCCCACAGTGATTAGAATTGAAAGCATATATCTTGGATAACTGGGCTCTTCTTATAATGGATTTTTGTCTTAATCTAACAAAAACTGCAGGAAGCTTCCTCGATCCCAGAACCATAATGTTATTTAGTCTTTCAGAGTCCTCATCCACCTATTCTCATCTGATCCATGTTACATCCAGCAGTTCATTCAAATCCTGCCTACTGGGGACAGAGAATTGTGGCTAGTGCTACTGGTGTTTATGCTGGTTGGACCTGACAGTTCTGATGGCGGTGATCCCAGGTACCACACAGTGATTTACAGTTGCACCAAAATTAAGGGTATGAACACATAGTGAAGACATCTAGAAGATGTGTCAGAATAGTATTTAAGAAGTACAACC
Source organism: Cryptotis parvus (assembly GCA_021461705.1). NCBI lineage: Eukaryota > Metazoa > Chordata > Mammalia > Eulipotyphla > Soricidae > Cryptotis > Cryptotis parvus. The sequence goes on from JAJIBD010037935.1 coordinate 262,397, forward strand.
ACATATAAGTTCAATACAAGCACCATATATAAAAGATGCCCCTCCAATGATCACCAAGACTCAGTATGAGAGTGCCACAAGCTGGAGTGTGCAAGCATTGGTCATCACAAAAACATATGCATGGCATTGGGAAGATAAAATAAAAAAATGCCTTGCTGTAATGTGCCTTATATAGAAAACTAGAAATACTTTAATGACAGAATTTTCTATGGAAGAACATTTAGAATATAGACTCCTCATTAGTTTTTGTTTCCTAATTTGGCTTTGAAGCGGAACTCGGCAAGAACACCAAAGCTGACACTAGAATTGTGGCTACAGCTGTGAAGTTCTAATTGAATAAAGTAAGCAATAAAGTAAAACTCTTGTGTAGTGGAGATGGTATCACCCTGTAGAACCCCTCTTTTGACATCAATGATCACTTCTTTGTAGAATGGTGAGATCCTGGGGGGTGAATCCGTAATACAGCTCACCAAGGATCTTGATGTATTGGGTTTGAACACCCTGTTTGACTAGGGCTTCGATGACTGCTTCCAGTCTCCACAGAATCAAAGGCTTTCTGTAAATCAATGAACGTGAGACAGAGTGGCATCTTGTACTCCCTACAAACCTCAATGAGCTTGGTTACTGTGTGGATATGGTCGATTGTGCTGAATCCTTTCCGGAAACCTGCTTGCTCGCATGGTTGTCCTTCATCTAGTGTTCTGCTAATCCTGTTCAGGATGACTCGTGTAAACAGCTTGTAGATGACAGACAACAGGCAGATGGGGCGATAGTTGCCGATGTCGTGAATGTCTCCCTTCTTGAACAGTAGAACTGTCCTGCTGGTTTTTCCATTGGGAGGGCACCTTGCATTCGGACAGGTAGCGTGTGAAGAGCCGAGCTAGTGTATTGATGAGTACCGATGGCAGATTCTTCAGATGTTCGGGTCTGACTTTGTCTGGGCCTGGTCTGTTCCTTTTTAGAAGGGGGAAAACGGGGCGGGGAGGACCGACGGGGCCAACCCCCCCCCCCCCCACCCCCAACCCCCCCCAACCACTGTTCCCTTCTTTACCGATGAGATGGCATGTCGGATTTCAGAAGGGAGAACGTTGGGAATGACATATCCATCCTGTGGAATTTGGTATGTGGGCAGGTGGATGTGGCTATCAAAGAGATTTGAGTAGAAGTCCTGGATAATCTTCTCCATTGCCTGATTCTGGAAGATGTGATAGATCCATCAGGGCGTCGGAGGGCAGTCATCTTGGTCTTATAGTTGGCGAAGGACAGGCGGGCAGTGCTAATACTTTTCCCGGCTTCTGCTGCATCTTCCAGTATTTCTGCTCTTCTGTCTTTGAGGTCTGCTTTTATCGCTTCTCTGCACTGTTTAGCAAGCTTGGACGTTAGCATTTGGTCTCCTGAGGCTCGCGCCAAAACTCTTCAATGCCACCCTCGAGAACATCATGAGACAATTAGAATGGGAAGGAATGGGAGTGAAGATAGATGGTCGGCAACTACACCACCTCCGCTTCGCTGATGACATCGTTCTAATAACACCAAACCTTAGCCAAAGCGGCACAAATGCTGGCTGACTTTGACCGAGAATGTGGAAAGGTAGGTCTACAGCTGAATCTGAAGAAAACTATGTTCATGAGAAATGAACTAGTTCCAGAGGCCCCATTCACTCTCAATGGAACAAACATCTCTGAATGCAGCAGTTATGTGTACCTAGGTAGAGAAGTCAACATGATGAACGACCTAAAACCTGAACTGCGCAGGGAGGAAGAGAGCGGCATGGAATGCCTTCAAAGGCATCGAAGAAATAGCTAAAAAGGACAAAGACCTCCGGCTCCAGGCACATCTCTTTGACTCCACCGTTCTGCCTGCATTAACATACGCCTCAGAGACCTGGGCCTACAAAAGCAGGATGAGAATGCTATTCGGGTCTCCCAGAGAGGCATCGAAAGAGCTATGCTTGGAATATCACGTCTCACTCAAGTGAGAGAAGGAATCCGGAGTTCTGACCTCCGTCGCTCTTCCAGAATCAGGGGCGCTGTCTTGTTTGCCAAGGCATCGAAAATCAGATAGGCTGGACATGTAATGTGATTTGGAGACAACCGCTGGACTAGAGCTGTTACTGACTGGATCCCACGGGATGTCAAAAGATCACGTGGCCGCCCCCTACAAGATGGTCAAACTTCCTTGTTAAGACCCTGAAGGAACGGTTTGAGGCTCTTCATATTCCTGAATCAACCAGATGCCATTGGGCTACATTGGCACATGATAGGGTCCAATGGAAATGTTACTGGCGCCCTCTCGAGCAAATCGATGAATAACGGGATTCAAGTGATCAAGTGATCAAGTGATCTTGTGTAGTTCTATTATTGTTTCCACTGGCCTTCCTTTTGTCATTGGCAAGACTTAACTTTACAGATATTTGACAAATAGAATCTACTATAATTCTGTGCTATTTTGCCATTTTTTAAAACATAGGGGGATGGATATGAATTAACCTAGTACCCTAATGATGCATAGATATTAAAATAATTAATAAATATAACTGAACATATTCTCCTTCACTGTAACACATTTTACAGTGTCAATATCATAGATTTTGCATCTATCATGGATATTTCCAAGTCATTAAAAGACCATCATATGAATTTATTTATAACTCTTTAGCAGCATATAATACTGAAATATTATATGCATTTCAGTATTTTTGTACATAATTGTCTGATTATAGACATTCTCTTATTTATTCATTAGCCAATTAGTATAACCCAACAATAGTATCTATTGCATTAGGTATGACTATTTGATTTTATTAGTTTCAAATATGTGAGTCAATAATAAGTTAATCAAATAGTTTTCATTAGATATATTTTATTCCACCACGGCAAGACTGGCAAGCTGCTCGTGTAGTATTTGACATGCCAAATACCAGTAACATTCATATTAGGTCATTCCCGTGACCTAATATAATGGTTTTGAGGCTCTCTATGTTCCTGGAGCAAGCGGATGCCTTTGGGTTCTACTAGCTTGAGACAGGACATATGGAGATATTACTGGTGCCAGCTCTAGCAAATAGATGATTAATGGGAAGATAGTGATAGTGATAGTGATATTTTATTACTTTTATATTGTGTTGTGGGAGAGGGGTCTCATAACCAATGCCAGGAAGACTGGATATGACTTCTGGCAGTATTTAGTCATCTAAAATAAAAAGGAGATTTGAAAAATATTCAATGAAACTTTGTTGTCATTGTTTCTGATCCATGCCTAGATGTGCTCAAGTCTTACTTCTGAGAGTGTTTTAATCTAACCATAGTGAGGCATGTGCAAAGTAAATGCCTTAATCCTAGTACTAACTCTCCAACTTAAACTAATTTTTTTAAATAATATCTGCCACATATGCCAACTCCTACTCTTCCTTCAGAACATAGAAAGAAATTATTAGTGCATTAAAAGTTTTGAGATTGGGCCGGAGCGATAGCCCAGTGGGTAGGGCGTTTGCCTTGCACGTGGCCCGGTCCATGCTGGTTCAGGTTCAATCCCAGGCACCCCATATAGTCCCCGAGCACCGCCAGGAGTAATTCCTGAGTGCAGAGCCAGGGAAAACCCCTGAGTATTACTGGGTGTGACCCAAAAAAGCAAAAAAAAAATTGAGATTAATATATTGCACTAACTTTCTATATAAGAAAATATTTTTAGTATATCTTACTCATTCCCATGGCCAGAAGGAATGGTATGAGGCTCTTCATGTTCCTGGAGCAAGCAGAGGCCCTTGGGCTATGCTAGCATGTGACACGGACAAATGGAGATGTTCCTGGAGCCCGCTCCAGTAAATTGAGGAACAACAGGAAGACAGTCATACAACTGATATTGTTATATGATTCCTCACATATCTGTTTATAAAGCTAGCTAAAGTATTTATTATTGAAAATACATCTGTATGGAACAATGTTGTTCATAATTGGGGGTGCATTAATTTAGCAGAAACCATGATACCACTTTTCAGACATTATTCATTTGGTAGAATATTTATGTTCCTATTTTTTAATAGAATTTAGCTATTATATTGCTAATATATGTAGGGGTGGGCACACCTAGTCGTAGTAAGGGAGTTACTCCAGTCTCTGGGCTCTGGGATCACATCTGGTCTTATTTTGTAGGCTGTATGAAGAGATGGGGTATCAAACATTTAGTCAGCCAGGTACAAAGAAAACTGTATCTGCTGCATTATTTTTACAGCCCTATTGTAGAATTTTTATATCCATGGAATTAGAGGCATGGCATTTACTTAAAATATATTTGAGTTGTAAACACTATCTTATCTTTCGAATTTATATTAATATTTAACTATGTGACTATTTAATAACTGAAATATTGCATGCTTAATTAAAAAAAACCCTTTGAAATACATTTATGTGGAAACCATTAAAAATGTTGGTCTGGAAAGCATAGTCTTTATAATTTTTGTTTAGGACAAATAGATATCTAACTCTTCTGAGATTGTCAACAGGAATCAGTTTGAGAATAAAATAAAAATAAGTGTCACTCCTTAAAATTAGATGTTAAAATATCCAGGCAACTTTTTGTTTCCTTAAAGAGTTGAGGAAACAGGCCAATTGTTTCTTAAAGTTTCTAACCTAAGGAATTGGATGTCACTGCCTCCCAGTAAAGATTGAGTGCTGGCAATATGTTTCCTTGGAGAACATAAGGTGGATTTCTAGTCACTTTTTGCCTAAGGCTAACCTGATAGTGCTTCTGGCAATTTTTGTTTGTTATTTGAAATGTTTTATTGGCTCTTATTCAGAAAGTGCCAATGGATTATACTAGAGACAAAAAAGTTTGGAAACCTATAGTAATTAGGATGATCTGTTTGAATGTTTGTCTTTTGCTACGTGAAGTTAGCATGGTTGAAAATAATTTCATCAAATTAAGGACTTAAAACTTCTATAGACTAGTGGTACTCTTTAAATATGTGTTATTGGATTCTTGTGATGTTGGTAAAATTGTTTTCTTATTTGAAAAAGACTTTTTATGAAAATGAAGTCAGTTGAAATTAAGCTCATCTAAAGAAAAAGTGATGGTCACTTTTCTTTCTTTTTTGCTTTCTTGGGTCACACCCAGCGATGCTCAGGGATTACTCCTGGCTCTGTGCTCAGGAATTACCCCTGATGGTACTCAGGGGACCACATGGGATGCCAAGGATTGAACCCGGGTTGGCCGCATGCAAAGCAAACACCCTACCTACTGGACTATTGCTCTGGGCCCCTGATGGTCACTTTTGACCAACTCCCTATCTCCATGTAAATCATTCAAATTAATTTGTCATGAACCATCATTAAATATGTACTTTTATCACAATGTGGTAAAGGACATTAAACATTTCCAGTTATGTAGAATTCAAAATTTAGAATACAAAAGCTTATACATTTCATTGTACTTTTAATTAAGATATATATGTATATATATATATAAAACCTAAGACAAAAGTAAGAAGAAAGAATAAAATGATTGAATATATTATCTTCTGTCTTTTTTTTTTTTTTTTTGGGGGTCACACCCGGCAATGCTCAGGGGTTTCTCCTGGCTCTGCACTCAGGAATTACTCCTGGCAGTGCTTGGGGAACCATATAGGATGCCAGGGATCGAACCCGGGTCAGCACAGGCCGGCCATGTGCAAGGCAAGCGCCCCACCCACAGAACTACCGCTCCGGCCCCCATATCTTCTGTATTTTATTAAGTTTTTAGTCTTCTTTTGGTAATTGACTAATTATTTCATATCCTACCAGCATAAACTGGACGGGGATTTTTTTAAAGATCTACATAGTACATATTTTTAACTTTAAATTAAGTAAATTACAGATATGTAGAATGAAAGTGACAAAGACAGAGAAGAAAAGGCAGAAATAGTGAGTTGGTCCTTGGACAACGTGACACTTATAACCACTCATTTTAAATTCATCGGCAATTTATCCTTGTTCCCGATATATATGCAGATCTTGCATTTTTGTCACTATATTCAGAACCTTGTCTCAATAAAATGTGGGCTGCAGAATTCCATCCACCCATGTTGATAAGGATTTTATAAATATATATTTTATATATAAATATCTTAGAAGAGTTAGATAATCTTAGAAGAGTTAGATATCTATTTGTCCTAAACAAAAATTATAAAGACTATGCTTTCCAGACCAACACTTTTAATAGTTTTAACATAAATGTATTTGAAAGGGGTTTTAATTAAGCATGCAATATTTTAATTATATTATAATTGAATATTCTATAATCATATATATGTGTATATATATATATCGCTTGGTATCACTTGTCTTCCCATGTTCATCGATTTGCTTGAGCAGGCACCAGTAATGAATACATTCATTAGAAATGGGGGCCATTGATCACTTAATCACTTGAATCCCATTATTCATCAATTTGCTCGAGCGGGTGCCAGTAACATTTCCATTGGACCCTATCATGTGCCAATGTAGCCCAATGGCATCTGGTTGATTCAGGAATATGAAGAGCCTCAAACCGTTCCTTCAGGGTCTTGAAAAGGAAGTCTGACCATCTTGTAGGTGGGTCGCCACGTGATCTTTTGACATCCCATGGGATCCAGTCGGTAATGGCTCTAGTCGGTATCTAGACACAGATGCACTTGGCAGAGCAGAAACCAGCTTTCCCTATTGAACCCCCTGCTTTCCATGGACCACGAGGCAACTTCCAACCTGAGTCCACTATCCCGATGGAGCCTCGGAGGAGCCCAGAGAAACCCCCATACCTTACTGGCAGTGATCTTCACCATCCACAGTCCGCAGCTCATAAGATTTCCACCCAACAGATTAAGCCAGTCTCCAGCCCAGCTTGTCAGAAACCCAGCCTACAAGGACCCACCCTGCAGGGACCCGCGCCTTCAGAGGAGAGTATTTCAAACCCAGGAATGCTTGAGCCATAGACACAGATACGCTCGGCAGAGCAGAAACAAGCTTTCCCCATTGCATGCGGTCACTGTGTGGCCGCGCCATTCCCCTCAAATTACCGTGAGTATTCTACCACCACTCTGAGCGAGCCCCATAAAGTAATGAGAGTATAGCGCCCGCACAGCAGAACCTGGCAAACTGTCCGATGTGTGTTCAATAAGCCAAAACAAATAACAAAAAAGGTTATTTTCCTGACCCAGAAAGATCCCTTAATACGGCAGCAGTAAGATAGGAGAATAAGCAGTGCCTGATAAAATTTCAAGGCCATCTTAGGCTGCCAAAAAGAAGAGGGACTAAAATGACTGCATGTAATTTCAATGCACATATGCTGGCAGACCACCCACCCCTACTTCATGGGCCCCCATTTTCCACATCCGAACTTCCCTCTCTGCACTCCACCCAGATTCCAGCCCAGCCCGGATCATCGACAGCCACCCTGCAGCAGTTTTTTTTTTTCAAATCCGGCACAGGTATGCTGAACCAGAGACTCTCAGACATGGGGCAGAGCTGCTACTTGCTCTCCCTGTGTCCAGCTGCTCATGAGGTGCCTGGGAGGCATGCCGGGTTCTAGCCTTGGCCTGCCACCCCAGCACCTCACAACAAGCCAGACCACCCTCCCCTACTTCATGAGCCCCGCCATTTTCCACATCCGGACTTCCCTCTCGTCACAACTCCACCCAGCAGACCAGACTATCACAGCCCCGGGGCCGCACGATTCATCAATAAATGCTTTATTTAGAGGTGACTACAACAGTATACCACCCAGACGGCAAGCCTGGCAAGCTGCTCTGTAGCATTTGATATGCCAGATACCAATAACATTTATATTAGGTCATTCCCATGACCTAATATAATGGTTTGAGGCTCTTTATGTTCCTGGAGCAAGCGGATGCCTTTGTGTTCTACTAGCATGAGACAGGACATATGGAGATATTACTGGTGCCCGCTCTAGCAAATAAATGATTAATGGGAAGATAGTGATAGTGATGCTGGCATCGAAAGCATATATTGAGGATGTGATGGTGCAAGCACAAAACATCAAGTATGACATCATTGGTTTGACTGAGACGAAGAGGCGTCAGTCGCATCATGCTGTATTTGACACAGGAGAAGTTTGTTCCTTGGAACATGTGACGAAAGTGGCATCGGTGGCGTTGGTGTCCTTGTCAACACAAACATGGCGTTCAACATTGATTTATTTGAATGCCTAACAAACCGGATAGAACGATTACACTTGAAGAGATGTGGCCCACCGCCAGCAATTTCTATCTTCATTGTCTACGCACCAGACATCCACATACAAAGGAGATGAAACTGAGAAATTCTACAAGGAACTGGAGGAGTTCTATAAAAAAGATCACACCTACTAAAAGACAATAATTGGTGATTTTAATGCCAAGATAGGACCGAGAAGATCAGCTGAAGAACTCCACATTGGGACGCATGGCTAGAATGGAACGAACAGGTTAAGAGACTATCTGAGTTCATCATGTCCACAAAGAACATTCAGGGGAACTCACAGTTCCAGAGGCTAAATCAAAACGTTGGACATGGGAATCTCCTGGTGGACAGTTCCACAATGAATTTGACCACATCAACTTCAATCGACGGTTTTGTCTGACCGATGCTGCTGTTGTCCCCAAATTCCAAACAGGATCAGACCACCGTCTCCTTTGTGCAAAGTTCTACTTCCCGCAACGGGGAGAAAAGGCTGCAAAGTTTAAGAAGACAACTCCCAGAACAACCACCAACTGGGAACTCTTTGGCACCATTGCAGCAACATGGGAAGATACCACCATTGACGTCATCGATGAAGAATACAACAGACTGGTTCAGCATATCCATGATTGTGCGAAGAATGCAGAGAGAGAGAAAGACACAAAGGACGCCTGTCTTCAGAAACTCTTGAGCTAATTCGCCAATGTGGCAAGGCACGGGCCTCAGTAGACCAAATGCTAATGTCCAAGCTTGCTAAATGGTGCAGAGAAGCAATAAAAGAAAACCTCAAAGACAGAAGAGCAGAAATATTGGAAGATGCAACAGAAGCCAGGAAAAGCATTCGCACTGCCTGCCTGTCCTTCACCAACTATAAGACCAGGAAGACTGCCACCGACACCCTGATGGATCTATCAACATCTTCCAGAGAGGCAGTGGAGAAGATTATCCATGACTTCTACTCAAATCTCTTTGATAGCCATATCCACCTGCCCACATACCAAATTCCACAGGATAGATATGTCATTCCCAACTGAAATCGTTCTTCCTTCTGAAATCTGACATGCCATCTCGTCGGTAAAGAAGGGAACAGCACCAGGCCCAGACAAAGTCAGACCCGAAAATTTGAAGAATCTGCCGTCGGTACTCATCAATACACTAGCTCGGCTCTTCAAACACTACCTGTCCGAATGCAAGGTACCCTCCCAATGGAAAACCAGCAGGGCAGTTCTACTGTTCAAGAAGGGAGACTTTCACGACATTGGCAACTATCACCCCATCTGCCTGTTGTCCGTCATCTACAAGCTGTTTACATGAGTCATCCTGAACAGGATTGGCAGAACACTAGATGAAGGACAACCATGAGAGCAAGCTGGCTTCCGGAAAGGATTCAGCACAATCGACCATATCCACACAGCAATCAAGCTCATTGAGGTTGTATGGAGTACAGGATGCCTCTCTGTCTCACATTCATTGATTTACAGAAAGCCTTTGATTCTGTGGAGACTGAAGCGATCATCAAAGCCCTAGCCAAACAGGGTGTTCAAACCCAATACATCAAGATCCTTCGTGAGTTTTATTATCTATTCATTACCAGGATCTTACCATTCTACACAGAAGTGATCATTTATGTCAAAAGAGGGGTTCAACAGGGTGATACCATTTCACCAAAACTCTTCAGCGCCACCCTCGAGAACATCATGCGGCAATTAGAATGGAAAGGTAAGGGAGTGATGATAGATGGTCGGCAACTACACCACCTCTGCTTCGCTGATGACATCGTTCTAATAACACCAAACATTAGCCAAGGGGCACAAATGCTGGCTGACTTCAACTGAGAATGTGGAAAGATAGGTCTACAGCTGAATCTAAAAGAAAACCATGTTTATGAAAAATGAACTAGTTCCAGAGGCCCCATTCACTCTCAATGGAACAAACATCTCTGAATTCAGCAGTTATGTGTATCTAGGTCTAGAAGTCAACATGATGAGTGACCTAAAACCTGGGTTGCGCAGGAGGAAGAGAGCAGCATGGAATGCCTTTCAAAGGCATCAAAGAAATAGCTGAAAGGACAAAAAGAGCCTCCGGCTCTGGGCACATCTCTTTGACTCCATAGTTCTCCCTGCATTAACATACGCCTCAGAGACCTGGGCCCTACGAAAGCAGTATGAGAATGCTATTTGGGTCTCCCAGACAGGAATCGAAAGAGCTATGCTTGGAATATCACGCCTCACTCAAGTGAGAGAAGGAATCCAGAATTCTGACCTCCGTCGCTATTCCAGAATCAGGGACACTGTCTCGTTTGCCAAGGCATCGAAAATCAGATGGGCTGGACATGTAATTCTATTTGGAGACAACCGCTGGGGGCCATTATTGTTACTATTTTTGGCATTTTGAATAAACTACAGGTAGCTTGCCCGGCTCTGCAGTGTCTTGGGTTCATTTCAGGGGGGCCCAGTTTTTTTTTTCTTTGTCAGTTCTTCAACCATCCAGGGCCCATGGGGAAGAGCCCTGGGTGTAGAGAAGCTGTCACCTGTCTGTAACCTGCCTATGCAGCTGGGCACTGCAGCCACACTTGCAAAACTTCGAGGGGCAGGGCAGGATGTGTGGTATGTTTGTGTTAAAATATATAACTTGGGCCATAGAGCTAGTATAGGGGTTAGTTCCTTTCTGGTAACACTCGTGGTCCCAAACACTGCCAGGAGTGGCTCATGAGCGCAGAGTCAGGAACAAGTCCTGAGCACCGGGTTTGCCTCCTACTACTTATATAATTATATATAATTCCGTTACCTTCATATCTATTATTACATAACACATGTATACACATATATATATATACATGTGTGTGAGAGATTGTTGTTATATAAATATGTAAATATATGTCTTTCAAATTCGTCGCAGTCTGTTTATATATGTGTTCAGAAACAACACCCTTTTAGAGTTAATGGGATAATATCCAAATGAGATGATATATAACAGTTGTGTAAACAGTTAAGTTAGTCAGTTGTGATTAGGTACTGGGTTGTAGAGAGAGTTAGAGGAGCAGAAAGCCTGGTCATGCCCAGGCCAGTGTTGGGAGAGAGTTTGGAAAGAGTCTTGGAGGGAGTTGTTGGAGAAAGTGTTCAAGGGAGAAAGTTTGCCGGCAGAAGGAGAGAAGAGAGAGTTGGAACCTGCTGGACAGACTGCTGGGAGAATCCCCATGGGTCTGCCTGCTTGAGAAACTGCTGGGAGAGATAAAGAGTTTCTTGGCTAAGGTGGAATAAGGAGAGGGAGAGAAGAAATATAAAATACTGTCAGCCACAGCTGAAAACAAGCAATATGAATTATGTATCTGTTGTTAAACAATAATAAAATTTAAAATTAAAACAGCATTATTGGTTACTAGAAATAACTTGTTCTTTTTCCTCTTAGTACAGAAGGGTGAAAAATGATACACTGCATCATAAATTTATTCTGTTAGAATGGTTGATAGTGTATTTGATAAAATACTTATAATATAAGAATTTCTTGTAAAATTCTAACTATAACTATATATATATTTCTTAACTCATTGCATGGTCCTGAAGCAAAGGAGCTTAGAGCATTACATAAAAAACTTAAATGGTATAACTAATGTAGACCTAAATAAATGCTATACCATTTGCACAAGTAACTTATTAATGAAAAAAGTGCATTGTTGGGGCGCTCCACCGGGTCTCCTACAGTGCCGGGAAGAGAGTTCCCTTCTACCTCCGAAGCCTGCGAGGAACGGATGAAAACTCAGGAATCTGATGCAGTTTTAAAAGGCTTTACTTATCACAGGTTCAGGCATACAAATCAGCAAAAGGAAAAACCCGATGCTTAGGATTCCAGGCTAGAACTCCAGCCACGTGTAGGCCAAGATGGCGACCACCACGTGTAAAAGCTTCCAAGCAGGGGCGAACGCTCACAGCGAGCAAGAGTCCCCAAAGAAGCGCGAGAGTGAAAACCTGCTAGTTTATACCCCTGCAACTCAGACCTTCCTCCCACTGTTATGGAAAGCAGGGAGTGTTAAATGTCCTTAGGTAATCCCTCCCTGCACCTAACCTAGGGCCTTTACTGTGCTAATGTTTTGAGCCGAAATCTGCTTAGGAATGCTTTTGTAGTGTAGAGAAGGGGGTTTCTGAGATGGCATGTCTCTGTACCTTGACCAACACCAATGCCAGTTAAATATTTCTCCAAGCCTTCACAAGTCTCCTCTACACTACAATTGTAGTTTTATATTTTAGTTGCCTTTGAGTATATCAGGGAGCCATGCTTGTTTGCTTGGAAGCAAACAGCATTTCTCTCTGGTCTAATTACTTAGGTGTCCTACATGGCCAGGCTAATATGCTGGTAAGATTTAGCTAGTCCCACGATGATTGTGATAGCATGGGAGAATATTTATACCAGCTAGTACAGCATACATGGTCGGATAAACTGCCACATTTAGACTACCCCCTTATCTACGGAGTGATTTGCGGGGAGGCAATCCAGAGCAGATGCAGCGGCCCTTAGGAGTCCTGCATCAGTGCATGTGTAAGCCCACATTAGAAGGATAAAAGCAGATTTATTATTTTAAGCAGTGTTTTGGATATTTTATTTACATTTACAAATATGAAATGATATATCTTTATTTAAAAATCTATGGATTTGGGGCCGGAGCGATAGCCCAGCGGGTAGGGCGTTTGCCTTGCACGTGGCCAGCTCATGCCGGCCAGGGTTCGATCCCCGGCATCCCATATGGTCCCCGAGCACCGCCAGGAGTAATTCCTGAGTGCAGAGCCAGGAGTAACCCCTGAGCATTGCCGGGTGTGACCCAAAAAAGCAAAAAAAAAAAATCTATGGATTTAAGGCCAGGGAAGTTTGTCTTTGTGACAAGACACACAAACACACATACAAACATGCACATCAAGCATTCAAGTTCCAAAATGCAGTATTCTTGCTTCAAAAATAACCATTCTTCCTGTTTTATTAATCATCATTATGAATTAATTGTAGAATTTAAAGAGGAAAAATTTTAATAGGGGTTGGAAATATTTCTTTTTTTTGTTCTATAATACAGGAAATGCATGATTATATATTGTGAATTTTAATGTACACATTTATGAACAATTATTTATCCATTTATCTATCCATCCATCCATCCCTCTATCTCTCCTATCCATCCATCCATCCATCCATCCATCCATCCATCCATCCATCCATCCATCCATCCGTCCATCTGTCTATCTGTCAGTCTGTCTCTCCGTCTGTCTGTCTGTCTGTCTATCATCTATCTATGTGCATCTATCTATCTATCTGTGTGTCTGTCTATATATCTCTGCCTGTCTTGCTATCTGTCTGTCTGTCTGTCAATCTGTCTGTCTGTCTAATTCATTTTACCAGATATCTACTAACAAGGAAATGGAAGTAACTTATTTTAAGGAAATAATCCGGGTTAACAATAAGAAATCAATGTTCATATTTACCCTTTTAATTATAATTTATGTGACTTAATTTTTTGACATTTTCAAATATATGCTACCAAATCCCATTATTAAGGGAATGTTATATTTTACTTAAAACCTTTTCCTTTAAGCCATGACTCCACACTCTTTGGCAACCTCAATTCTGTCGTCAGAATATTGGTGTTTGTTTTATTGGTGCTGTGGAAAGGCATTTTTTGGGTTTTGTTTTGAAAAGATATTGCATACTTATTAAATTGAAATAATTAATGCAAATGCTGTAATATGGAAACAATTCAATGTTCAACCACAGATTAATAGAACTTCCATAATGTAAAGTGTCCAGAACATAAGTTATTTCAGCAATTATAGAGCTATATATTTATGCAAAATTTCAATTTCTAATTGTGTTCATATTCCAAAATAAATAGTATAACCAATCAAGTGTTCTTTGTCAAAACCTTAAACAATCATCAATTAGGTGTGCCATATTTTCCTTTTAATATTTTATGTTTTGTGAATTGGCCATAATTGAGCTTATAATATATTAAAAGCAATTAAAAACAAATATTAGCAAATATTTTTATCTGAATGTTGTTTAGGACTAATATAATTTCTCTGTCTTAAAAAATAGTGTTGACAACTGATAAAATGCTTAGCACGATTATGTATGTTGGATTGGAAAATGATTAATAGATGTAAGCTCAAATTTTTATCTTCTATTTAAAATTATTCATTCTTTGATGAACATCTGTTTGATAATATGTTGTATACAGATATAGTAAATTAATGACATATATAAAATTGTAGAAAGATGACAGCTTCAGTTCCATCATGAGCATTGCTTTGAAATATTGTGTGTCACAACCTGTCACTCTGTCATTATATGGCATTATGTACATTTTAAAAGATGTATACCCTACATTTTAAAGTACTTTAAAAATCTAAAGTATGATTTTTCTATAGCTTCTGGTTTTGCCTTTTTCTTAAATTTTTGGTATGAACAAATCCATATGCTTTCATTCAAGTAAGTATTAAATTCAACTTATCTGAAAAGTGATATTTATTCTCAGCTTCTCACCCTAAGCAGGTGGTTTAATTTTAGTGCACTTCAGAGTTATAATTTCACAGTTATTAAAAACATTTATTATAATTACTGATAATTTTCTATACATATTAAACATGTTCATTGGTAAAAAATATTTTCATTTTTTTGAGAGCTTATTTTAGGGTACTCAGTAAACCTAGAAGTTTTGGAGGATGTGACTTTGAACTGCTATTGATCAATAAGTTGATTCATATAATAGTTATTTTAGATTTAGATTGTGCATATTTATTATACATTACAAAATAATCTCAAAGTCAATCTAAAGTATCAGATTATCACTGATAATCACTTATCACTTATCTTTGAAAAAATTATCAAAAAGTCTTATAAAATTACACATAATTTCATTGTTACTTATTCAACAATTTGTTAAATGTCTATAGAGTGCTAACTATTTAGCTGATACTGATTTAGATTACATTGAGAACAAACATTTAGTTTTCTACATATTACTTAACAGGAAAATATAATTTTATTGATGTGCAAAACAAGTAAGAAATAATGATATTCAAAGATGGTGAGCATTTTATTAATAGAGCAGTGTCAGATAAATCACGGTTATTGGGCACAGGCAAATTTAGTTTTTAAATAAAAATGCAGTGAACGGCTAGGGAGATATTGTAGTGTGACGTTTTCTTATGAGTTGTATTAGAGTTTTGATCACCGTGAACTGCATATGACCCGCCAAGCCAGTCCAGAAGTGATCCCTGAACACAGAGAAAGGATTAAGCCCTAAGCACATCCAGGTATAGACCATCCCCCACCTCCACAAAC
This sequence comes from Cryptotis parvus, assembly GCA_021461705.1. Taxonomy (NCBI): domain Eukaryota; kingdom Metazoa; phylum Chordata; class Mammalia; order Eulipotyphla; family Soricidae; genus Cryptotis; species Cryptotis parvus. The sequence continues at coordinate 277,906 of JAJIBD010037935.1, forward strand.
AGAAAAAAACAAACAAAATAATTCCAAAATATGATAAAAATGAATGCATTGATGATGAAATGAGGACATTAGAACAATGTACAAAAAACAGGATAATTTTCCAAAATTAGTATTGTAAATAAAACCAGTTCAGATCAAAGCAGTCTCTAATGCCAAAACCATATTAGTGAACATCTTCATGTACCTGAATAACGAGGAAGTTACTGTGAGTGAGAAGTAGTAAGAGAAGAGGTCACAGAAGTGAAATGAGAGATTACTATAAGAAAAAGCTGAGATATTGTAAAACTCTGCTTTCATGTATGAAGACTTTATGGAAGATAGAATTTCTTTTAATAACAACATTCAAATGTTGTGACTACAAGTGTACTAAATATGAAAATTAATGAAGTCACAAAGAAAATATTTAATGATAGGCTTTTTCTGTTCAGCACAATCATTCTGAGAATAATTGCAATTGTGCATATCAATAGGTCTTTTTTGCATGAAATATTTTTCTTTTGCATGGAGATGGACATCTGAATTTTTCAAGTAATTAAAAATAAACTGCTATCAATCCATGCGCAGCTTTTTGAATAAATATTTTCAAGACCAAAATTAGTTAATTTTTATGTTATAAAAATAAAAATTATTAATTATATATGCATATACATACATATATGTATATATACATATATTACATTTGGTAAATTAGAAATATTTGCTAAGCTGAAATGAAAAATATTTCTGACATGTCTTTCCAGGAAATTTTTAATTTTATAATTATTTTATAATTCAGGCTCTGATACACATTGAGTTGGTACTTTAAAATCTAATGTGGATACATGTTAAATGCATATTGTGTATATAACAAATTATCATATTTTAGTTCAAGTACTGCTTTTGGAATATGCTATCTTTCTTCTATGTCTACGTTTACTTTGTAAACATCTAGTTTGTAATATCTATTTGTAAAAACAGATATTAATAATGTAGATCTTGGTGTCTGGAGAGATCACAGTCCCACACACATCACCCCATATGACTCCCCTGCATTCCCCTACTTCCCCCTTCCAAAGTGACCCCTAAGGGCCTGAATTACCTCTTGAGCACTGGCAAGTGTGGCCTAATAGAAAAATGATATAGATCTTTTTATCTGAAGTCTGTATTCTGTACATCAATTTATTATTCTATTATGATGCCATTCCTGTATTGTCTTGATGTCTGAAGCTTTAGAAAAACTCAATGTTTGTAAAATTGTATCTTTTAACAAAAAATCTCTCTGTTCTTTTTTTAAGCATTTGCTTTTTTCATTCAAAATCTTTCTCTGTTTTGAGGCTGGGATTAAGATGCATCCTTTTGTTTCCAGAAGAACACGTCCTCACTGGGACTGCTGGATGTGCCCTGGAAGTCTCCTAAGAACCAGTGCAGAGGATTTCATTTCTTCCAACAGAAGAAAAAGAAAGTTTTAAAAAAATGTGAAAAAAGCAAAGTAAAGATAAAAAACCTTTTGTTTTCCAGATGATTGTACAATTGGCTTGTAGAATTTTTTTGTACTAAATGCCTATTGGGATTTTCGCTTAAGTTGACATTGTAGCTGTTGCTAAATTTTGGGAAAAATGACTTCTAATATTGATTCTTCAGTCACGAACACTGCATTTCTCTCAGATCATGTTTCTTTTTTAAAAATTCAGTCTCAATGGAATATTTTAGATTTTCCCTTCATATTTTAATATGATAATGAATTATGATTTTATATAAATATATTTTATATATGTTTATATAAGAGACTCACAGACATGGGGCAGAGCTGCTACTTGCTCTGCCTGTGCCCAGCCGCTGCTCACAGGGCGCCCAGGAGGGATGGCGGGTTCTAGCCCTGGCCTGCCACCCCAGCAGATCTTTGCAACACGCCAGACAACCCCCCACTCCATGAGGGCCTCCATTTTCCACATCCGGACTTCTCTCTCTTCAGAACTTCACCCAGCAGACCAGCCTATCACAGCCTGGCTCGCGCGTGGCCGCTTGCAGCCGCGCGGTTCATCAATAAATGCTGGACTTAGAGATGCCTACAAGAGTATGCTACCTGCACGGCAGAGCCTGGCAAGCTACCCGTGTTGTATTTGATATGCCAAATACCAGTAACAATTATAGACCTCATTCCGGAATGGATTGAGGCTCTTTATGTTCCTGGAGCAAGCAGATGCCCTTGGGTTCTACTAGCATGAGACAGGACATATGGAGATGTTACTGGGGCCCGCTCGAGCAAATCCATGATGAACGGGAAGACAGTGATACAGTGATAAACATATTTTATAACAATACTCTTATCATCCATTTTATGGCATCAATTTAAAGGTATCATCATTCTTCAAGAGAATATATACTTTCTGCTGACAGATATTACCTGCCCTGTTGACTTACCACCAATATAATAGCAATCATATTGTAGGAATTCTGTAAATATTTGCTAAACTGACTTTTACTCTTCCTTCTTTCTTTCCTCTGTGAACTCTATCTACCACTTATTCCGGATGTCTATATAAAGAGACTACTTCAGTTGTAAGACATAGGAATTGTGTTCAATTAAATCGGATGAATTAAGGCCTAAATTAAATGCAATATTTGAAAAGTAAGTGAATTCCTAATGCTGAAATTTTTGGGGGTGGAGGAGAAAAGAGGACATATTCTCTATTCCGTAATAGTGAAATTATTTTATATAGTTTCTTTTGAAGTCTCCACAAAAGTACAATAATGGGCACTTGTACATTATAATTATACAAACACTCAGATAATTTATAGCCTTCCTGTGATTCATGACTGGATCTTTTAATTCTTTAGGAGCATTATAGCATTACAAGTTTCATGTTCAATCAAACTATTGGGATTGCTACCTTCCTATACAAATGATGAAATTATATTTGTGCTGTCATCTAATTTTTCCTAGGAATAAATTACATTATGTTAGTTTCAGAGATATGTTAAATGTCTAGATCTGCCTCACGCAAACCTTTCATAGAGAAACAATTTTATCCATAACACAAAGATTATGTAGCACTTGATAATACTGCCTTTGTTTCTACTTGTGTAGAGAAAGCATACATCTTAAGATTAAGACAAATCATAGTCAGATGACTTTCTAACTATGTTATGGAATATAGCATAACAAAAAATTATTTTATTAGCGTATCAATCAGTTTAGAAAAATTAATAGATGGAATAAAATGCTTTAGGACTTAATTGGCAATAATGATTATGCTAATTTTATATTTTACAAATTTTTAGTTCTTTTAAAGTAAATATTGGGTTGTACAACTTAAGATCAATGTTTTTATAAAAATAATGGCAATCATGGGTTAGACAATCAAAGAACTACTAAAATATAGAACTCAAATATTGATGCTTTATTTTGCTGAGAATTCAGTATTGAAGTAATTCATCTGAGCAACATTGATCACAAACATACACACACACACATATATAAAACTAAAAACATATACTTTATATAACATGTTTCTGATTACTAGATTACAAATGCTAAGCTGTTGAATGACTAGTGTTACCTGGGTATCTTTCCTTTGTACAACCATTTCTGTTAAATTTATGGGGGAAACACTCTCTTCTGACACATATAATAGCTTTTCTAGAGCTTCATGTAGTTTCTGCGTGGAGGTAAAGACACCACATTAACAATTCAGCATCTAAAAATATTTGAAATTTGCTTTTCATGTGTCAATGTTAATATCAATTCTTGAAATCATAGTAATCATCAAAAGAAAAACAATTTCTTTTTTTAAAATTTGTTCTCTGTCTTTTTTTTAATTCCCTCATTCCATTCTCAATTGTTTTTAGTAGACCTCATCTTTATCTCTAGAGATTTTTTTTGGGTTTTTGTATTCTTTAAATCCAAAGACATACACAGATTTTCAACTTATTTGCTTACTTCAGGATTCTTTTCTTTATCTCAGTCTAGGATTCTTTGGAAACAAAGCTGTAGGCTCAAACATGTGTGCTTTTGCTTTCCTAGGATTTCACATTATTTGATTGGAATGTGAAAGCCTAGAAAAGCAAAATAAGTCTGAGATAAGTAAAAATGTGAATGAATGTTATAGGGACACATAGTTTTCTTCTTTTTTTTTAATTTTTTTTATTTTTACAATTACAAAGATATACAATTAAAAAGTTCATATTTGGGTTTTGGTCATACAGTGTAGCAGCACCCATCCCGCCACCAGTGCCCATCTCCCACCACCAACGTCCCCGGTTCCCTCCCCTCCCCCCAGCCCTCCTCCATGGCAGGTTCTTTATTTCTTTCCATTTCTCTATCTTTCTCTTTTCCTTCCTCTCCAGACTATGGATTACAGAACATACATTAAAGGGTTGTCATGTGTATCCTTTTGCCTCTATTTAATGCTCAGTTCTAGGTTGGCATTAGTACCCTCACAATTGTTAGCACACTGTTCCATTTTCTGTCTTACCTAGCCTCTGAAACCTACACGTTTGTGATAATTTCCACCTTTGACAGGACCTCCTGATCTATGTTTCACTTGACCTTGGATATTGGTATCATAATATGTACCTATATATTTATGTTATGCAGATAAATGCAGTCATTCTGTAACTGTCTCTCTCCTTCTGGCTAATTTCGCTCCAACATAATCTTCTCCATGTCCATCCATTTGTAGGCAAATTTTATAACTTCATTTTTCCTAACAGCTGCATAGTATTCCATTGTGTAGATGTACCAAAAGCTTTTTTATCCAGTCATCTATTTTCGGGCACTCGGGTTGCTTCCAGATTCTGGCTATTGTGAATAATGCTGCTATGAACATAAAAGTAGGGATGGTGTTTCCGCTGCGTATTTTTGGTTTCCCAGAGTAGATTCCCAGGAGTGGTATGGCTGGGTCAAATGGGAGTTCAATTTCTAGTCTTTGGAGGAATGTCCATATTGTTTTCCAGAAAGGCTGTACCAGCCGGCATTCCCACCAACAATGGATGAGTGTCCCCTTTTCCCCACACCCACGCCAGCACTTGTTGTTCTTGTTCTTTTGAATATGTGCCAGTCTCTGTGGTGTAAAGTGGTATCTCATTGTTGTTTTGATTTGCATCTCTCTGATGATTAGTGATGATGAGCATTTTTTCATATGTTTTTGGCCATTCGAATTTCTTCCTTGCTGAAGTTTCTGTTCATTTCTTCTCCCCATTTTTTGATGGGGTTGTTTGTTTTCTTCTTGTAAAGTTCTACCAGTGCCTGATATATCCTGGATATTAACCCCTTATCAGATGAGTATTGGGTGAATATTCTTTCCCATTCTGTGGACTGCTTTTGTATCTTAGTCACTGTTTCTTTTTGAGGTGCAGAAGCTTATTAGTTTCATGTAGTCCCATATGTTTATCTTTTCTTCTAGTTGCTTTGTTAGAGATGTTTCATCTTTGAAGATGCCTTTAGCTTCAATGTCATGGAGGGTTTTTCCTATATTTTCTTCAATGTACTTTATGGATTCAAGTCTGATATTGAGATCTTTAATCCACTTTGATCTGATTTTTGTGCATGGTGTTAGACACAGGTCCAAATTCATTTTTTTGACAAGATCCAGCACCCGTTCATGATTAAAACCCTCCAGAAAATGGGAATTGAAGGGACTTTCCTCAAGATAGTTACAGCCATCTACCAAAAGCCCACAGCGAGCATCATTCTCAATGGGGGAAAAGTTGAAAGCCTTCCCCTGAGATCAGGGACAAGACAAGGTTGCCCACTCTCCCCTTTTTTATTCAATATAGTACTGGAAGTACTTGCGATAGCAATCAGAGAAGAAAAGGACATCAAGGGCATCCAGATAGGCAAGGAAGAAGTCAAGCTATCATTATTTGCAGATGATATTATACCTAGAGAACCCTAAACTCTCTACCAAAAAACTCCTAGAAACAATAGATGCATATAGTAGAGTGGCAGGATACAAAATCAACACGCAAAAGTCGGTGGCTTTCCTATATACAAATAACGAAAGAGAAGAAAGGGATATTAAGGAAACAATTCCATTCACAATTGTGCCACAGAAAATCAAATACCTAGGAATCAACTTACCCAAGTGTGTAAAGGACCTGTACAATGAAAACTACAAGACACTGCTCCAAGAGATAAAAGAGGACACAAGGAAATGGAAACACATTCCCTGCTCATGGATGGGGAGAATCAACATTGTCAAAATGGTAATACTCCCTAGAGCTCTATACAGATTCAATGCAGTCCCTATGAGGATACCCATGACATTCTTCAAAGAAATTGACCAAACAATCCTGAAATTTGTATGGAACGATAAACCCCCCAAGGATAGCTAAAGCAATCCTCGGGAAAAAAGAAGATGGGAGGCATCACCTTACCCAACTTCAAACTGTACTACAAGGCAGTAGTAATTAAAACAGCATGGTATTGGAATAAAAACAGACCCGTGGACCTATGGAATAGAATTGAGTATCCTGACACCCAACCTCAAACACATGATCATTTAATCTTTGATAAAGGTGCAACGAGTCTAAAATGGAGTAAGGAAAGCCTCTTCAATAAGTGGTGTTGGGAAAACATAGTTTTCTTCTAATACTTTATTTTTAGGGCAGATTAAAGTCAGAGCAAAACTGGGGTTTGCCATATACTCCCTTTTTCATGCATGCCTAAACTAACCTCCCCTTATCATCAATATACTTTCCCAGAGTTATTTGCCACAAATTATGAACCTATACTGATATATATCAAAGACTGAAAATCCACATTTATTTTATAGTTTTTAAACAGCTTCTTCACTTATAGTAATTAAGAGTCACAAACTAGGACTTTCAGCCAAGCAATTCATTATTCATTCATTCATTCGTTCATTCATTCGTTCATTCATTCATTCATTCATTACGCCGTCCGTTCATTCGTTCATTCATTCATTCATTTGTTTATTTATTTATTTAGCTATTTATTTATTTAAACCAATGCACTATACACTGAGTGCTAAGTGCTATGACATATATATATATATATATATATATGGCTACAAAACACATCATAAATTTCCAAACATATACTCCAAACAGAACATTAATAATTTTATCCACTCATTAATACATTTTATAACACACTTGAGTTCAGATTATACTAGGAACTCTCAACAATTAATGGCAGAAGGGTGGGACATGCATCAGAAATGACACATTTCCTAGTAGAGTGGGCATGCTTTGACGTGAATGTGCATGTACACACACACACACACATATGCAATACACACACTGCCAGTGGACCTAAATTGCACATCATTGGGATGTTGAAGGACAACAGAATTCCCGAAACACTTTCATCTCCATAGGCATTAAAATATTTTTATATATTGAACCTAGAAATAAAAGGACAACTCCAAATTTGTAAACAAATATAAAACAAATTTTAAAATATAGAACTAACATCAAATTATTATTCTTTTGGTATATTAGAAGTAGAATTAAAAAACATGTTTACCAGACATAAATGTGTATGAAAAGTCACAATAAACATAGATGTCAAAGTTGTGGTCATATTCTAGAATTTGTTTCATTAGTAATAACTTTGCAACTGGGGTGCTTTATGAATGAGAATCCAAGATTGTTTATGTGTGAATATTTGTTATTTTTCAGTTGAAGTATTCAATATTCCTATTTTCTTTCTAAACCCTATTCAAGTTCACCTCATAACACTTAATAGGTTTTTATTGTTTACTTTGAGATGTTTTAATAGCTATTGTGTCTTCCTTTTGTCACATTTGATATTTAGAAATATGGCATGTAATTTCATTTTTTTGAGATGTTTGGGACATCTAATATTGATTTTTTATTAAATTCTACCATGGATCAAGAAAGCACTGACATCAATGCTTCAATATTCATTAGGACAAATATTATTTGCATTTTCCCAGAAGATATGTTCTATCTCAAGTATAATTCCATGTTACCTTACAAAATGTTCTTTTGCTGTTTTAGGCAGTTTGCTCTGGGCTAATGGCAATGCTTAGTAGACATGGGTTTGGGGGTCTCAGTCTGTTGTGATCACGGCTTACTCTAAGCTTGAAACTCTTATCATTCAGGATCTTTCCCAGGATCCAACTGGGGTTGATCTTCAAAGTAATTGCTGTAACCTGCAGACTACAAGCTGAGATATTTAGGACGTGGTTAACATGCGAATGTTGTCCTAAGCACCAAGACTAATACATGAAAAGTTATTAATAAAAAAAGAAAAAGAGTCCTGTGAATTGTTGCTCATTTCTAAGCTATATTAAGAGTTATCGGTAAAGAGTTTCTTAGGGATAAGTGTTGTAAAAGAGAGAAAAAAAATGACAAGACAGATACTATGGACTCCAGAATTAGAGACCAGAAAGTGAAGCAATAACAAATATATATTAGGCTAATTATAATTTATTATCTTAGTATAGGATATTAATTTTTATTATAGTTAATAATTATAATTATTATCTAATAAAATATTAATTATAAGATGTGAGATTAATTATAATATATTAATTCTACTTTAAAATAATGCCATAATTGCAAAATAAATTAAAAACTTATGATATTGAATTACAGGGCTTTTATTTGGTTCAAGAGCTTATACATAAATATAGAGTATGGTAATGGTATATATTTATATATTAGTTATTCTTGCTTTCCTAAGTGGAAAGGGATCTACCTTTGTGTGTATATATGTGTGCATGTGTTTCTATAATTGTCTGATTAAGACAATTACATTTTATTTTATTTTTTTTATTTTATTATTTCCCCCTAAATATTATTACACCATTTTAGACATACACTTGAAAGATGCTCATGTAGAGTTTTCGTTCTACAGTGTTCCAACACCCATCCCTCCACCAAAATCCATCTCCCATCACCAATGTCCCCACCTCCCTCCCCCTCCCACACCTCAACTACTTGGAGGGTTCTGCATGTCATTTCTCTCCTCTTTATCTCTCCTTCCCACCAAACTTTCCTGCTCTTCGTGGAATGCAGCACATTAAAAGACATTACTGTTTCACTATTTTAATGGACCGCTCAGCCGCAAGCAGCCGCGCGAGCCTGGGCTCGAACTGGTTTTGTTCTGTTAATCTGGTCATGAGGCAGTTTCCCAGCGTCGGACAGCGAAAATGGGGGGTCAGTGTGATGGGCGAGTCTCATCCGGCTGCTTCCGGGATACCCCAGAGGCGATGGGCCCACTCCCAAAACCCATCTGCCCTCCTCGGGGCCCCATAGTCAGCTGGGCCTGGGGCAAGCCGAGTACCAGCCTCCCAGCCGCTTGTCGACAGTTACATTTTAAACTAGTTTCTCTTTCCTCATTGAGTCATTTCTTTATTTATTTTTAATATTTCTGTTATTTATTTTTTTCTTTTTGGGGGGTCACCCCAGTGATAATCAGGAATTACTACTAGTGGTACTCTGGGGACCATATGGAATCCAGGGGTAGAATCTGGGTTCACTGTTTGCAAGGCAAATACACTACTGCTGTACTATCACTCTGACCCCCCATTAATATTTTTTGTTATCGAGGAACAAATTTGGCCACACACCTGGGAGTAAGTCAGTGTTATTCAAGAGTCTGTGATCAGGAATGGTTTCTCAACGTACTCAGGGGAACATACGTGATGCTGGAGATAGAACCAGGGTTACTAAAAGTACCTATATACAAAATAAATGCCTTATGACCTGCCATCTCTTTGATTCCTCAGATAGGTTCATTTTAAATAAAACAAGTTATACTTTTTGTGCCATCTACTGCTGCATTATGAAAGATTCCATAGTCCTTTGTCATGGACAATCAGACATATATCTGCAACTGGAATGACTTTCTTTTGTTTTCGAGCTGTTGACTGGATTTCGTAGTTTTCTTAATTTTTTTTATCAAAGCTAAATCTTCATTGATAAGTTATTTTGGGAGGTGAGGATTTGGGGAATAGGTTAATCACAAAGGTAGAAATCTCATGATTAAAAATTGGTATACTTGTAGTGAATGAAATATTTTCTATTTGATGTTGCATTAAAATGTATGAAGTCATTTTCTTTTCAGATAAACAGGACACTTTTGCTATAAAATTTAATTTGGGGGTAATTTTTTTTGTAGGAAGGGGTGGATTGGGATACGCCAAAGGTTTTATTTGTGTCTCTGCATTCAGGGGTCATTCTTGCTGGGACTCTGAAAACAATATGTAATACTGCATTAGAACCAGTCACCTGTGAGGAAGTAACCCTGCCTGCTATGCTGTTGATCCACCCTAATTTTTTTTAAGGTCACAACCAGGAGTGCTCAGGGATACAGATGGTGTCAAGTATGAAACTCATGGCCTCACACAGGGAAGGCCTGTGCTCAGTCACTTCAGCTACTCCATTGATTCTTACATTTTTACAAAGTACTTTAGAGTTCAGTTATAGAAAACATATGGCACCTTTAAAATAGAGTGTTCTTTCCACCATCATATCCAATTTCCTAAATGAATTATATGATATAGCTATTAATAGAATTTACTATATCTTAATCTTATGTGAGAAGAATAAATTCAAAACAAATGAAAGTAAAACATGTAGTTATCCCACATACAGAAAAAAATGCTTATGTGATATAAGATAAAGCATTTTAAAGTGTGATTTAGAGTTCCTGACTTCATAAAAAGTAAACAATGGTTATTATCTCTGCCTCATTTCTTCAATGGCCATTACAAAATTCCTCACCACTTTTCCACCTACAAATTTTTTAAAAGCTTACGTATCTATTTAAAGTGTCTTATTTCCTTGTATTATATATGGGTGAGAAAATAAACTATAAACAAATGAAAGAGACCTAAGGGTTTGAGGAATGCTTTTATCTTAGTTGCAAAACTCATATCATAAAATCAATAATAACACACATGGGCATGTACCAAGCTGAAACAACACCAATTCTTCCCCTTTAGGTGTCTCAGTGCCACGGAGACTTACTATCAAACAGCCATTTACACTGTCTGGCTGCAAAACTTAGTCAGTAATTGAAATTCCCAGGGAACCTCATGGACATTTGGAAACCATGTATCTTTTGAAAGTCTATTTTTATGTGACATACAGCCATACCACATCCTATTATTGAATTGTTTATACTCTTCTATCAGTTTGAACAAGACATCAGTTTGATGATTTGCCCAAATATTAGTATTAAATAAAATTGATAAATTGTGTGGGCCACAGTATTCTCTACAGATGAAATATAAATGCATCGAGGAAGAATAGGTATATTTAGGCACTGTAACAGATCTACTTATTTTGGACAGCTCTAGATGAGATGATGAGTTTCAGCAAATATCTCTGATGTTTCCAGAGGTAGACAGGGGAGAGACAGTGCTGGAGTTAATATAGAAATGGCTAAACCTAAACCTTTAATTAAGGTTTAGCCTAATTTTTTTGTAAAACTGGTCTTTTTTTATTTCTCTTGAGGTACAAGAGTTATTCCCAGGTTCCTAACGGTGTGGACAGAAGAGAATATTCACTTTCCATGATGCCACTGAGGCCAGCGGCTGTGCAGGGTTCCCTCTTTCACCTGGGAGGGCCCGATGGAAGCACGCAGCGGTGGCTGCGCTGACAAACCGACTGTAGTGTTCAATAAAGCAGCAGCTTGCGCGGCAACTCTCCTGCTCTTGGACACAGAGAAGGGTGTGGACTGCATCCTGTGGCCTGTGGAAAACCCGACGGTGGCTGCAGGGTGTAGGAAGGTCAGAGGACTCGCCCACTGGACACCTGCGGGAGTTCACAGACTTCTAGAGCCTCTGGCTCTCACAAAAGGGTCATTTCAAACCCCCTCCCCTGTTCCCTGGCAGCTCACTCAAGGCCTGATGCCTGCGCCTGTTTCAAAAAGTGACTTCACGATGGTGGCGGTGGTGGGGGTGGAGAGAAAAGAAAAGAAACATGCCCCAAGCTTCACTTTTGCCTTCCAGAACCCTCTTCTCGAAAGGTTTTTCTCCAGCCCCAGAGGAGGTGAGCAGAGAAGCCCACATTTACATCAGGGCTCACAGCCAGGACTGTGGCCTCCCTCAGGCACCCAATAACAAAGCCAAAGGAGATAGTGTGCCCTTTCCTTGAAAATAATTTAAAATATATTTGTCTCCAAAGGTGGGTTTTGTTGGGGCGAGGGGCCTTGCTCGGAGACTCCAATGCCGGAGGAAGCCCAATACTGGGCGGTTTCTCTCGGGGTAGGGGTTGGGGGGTCTGCCCGGATATGGCTGATGAGTTGTTGGATGTTAAGCAGCAAAGGCAGCTCAGAGTTTTAATTCATAAAACTCAACTCCATCTAAACCTTTACTGTTCTATAATTAAATTTTTACTTACCCTTATTGAAAATGATTTTGATTGCAGACATTGTTGCTAATATTACCCTTCTATCATTATTTCTATTTGCCCATCTTCCCAAACCTGAACTATATTTTCACATTGTTAATTATCATATTCTTTTTCTGAAAAATGAGCGACTATTAAATCCAACTTGTCTTCTTCCCTCATTAGCTCTTGCCCTTTGCAAACCTACCTCACTATACCATTGTATACCCTTAGATGACATGAAATATATATAAATCAAGTTTTCCATTGAGCTAATATATGTGGACATTTTCACAGATTAAATATCTGAAAAAAATGAATTATAAATGCTACTTATATTAATCCATTATTATGCATTTAAAAATTATGTGGGCTGTTACCTGATAGGACTAGAGCTAACTTCTTGCTATGCCATCAGAGACCATTTTTGGGAGAACCATTTGTGGTGCAGGGACCAAAACCAGATCTTTTGCATGCATGGCGATTGCTGTGTATTATTGCACTGATACCTATGTGCCAAAAATCTTGATCCATTATCCATATTTGAGTTTCTCCTACATCTTGGCTATTGTAGCAAGTGTTTCAATGAATTAAGCATGCATATACCCTTTTAGACAAGATTTTATACTTAGGGGTAGATGTAATGAGGAGATGTCCTGGGTCACATGAGAGCTCTCTGGCTATTTTTTATATTTTTGAGAGATCACAATTTTTATTTCTGTAGAATATAAACCGATTGCTTTCTCACCAATAGAATATCACGATTCCTTTTTTTAACCACAACCACACCAAAACTGACTGTTTCAAGCTATTTTTATATGTGACATCATTACTGGCCTGACATATCACAATGTTTTTTGATTTGCATTTCCATTTTCACAAGTGATGCAGTCTGCTGAACACTCTTAATATCTCTGCATGCTCACATGTGAAGTCCTCATGGTTACATAGTGGTCACCATGATATTTCAAACTACGCCTTGTCTTCTCATTATGAGTTATTAATTTTAATTTCACCACAAATAACAGGATACAAAATTGAAATTATCACTTAAATTTGGCAATATGTTTTTCCAAATCGAAAGTTATCTGATACTTAATTTCCTTAGGGAATTAATAAAAGATTAATTTCTAATCTTTATTTAAAATGAGACCAAAAGTAGTTAAATGATTCTTTGTGTTTAACTTTTCACTTACTTGAAATCATTTTATATGCATTTAAAATACTAATTTATTTCAATAAACAACAAAAATACATTTGGTGGAAACTCCCAAGCATTGTTCAGGAAGCCTGGAGGCCCCCCCACTGTTGATTTTTTGGCCAATATGGTCAGTGGTTCAGCAATAGGGCTTGGATAGTAAAAGGTATCGTGGTGATAAAGTGTTGAGAATACCCAGGATACCCAGATGGTGCTGGATGACTCCTTAACTGCACTTGGCAATGCTCAGGAACCAGGTGGTATGAGGACTCCAATCTAGGTTGTTCAATACATGTGCCCTAAATTCTGCACAAATGCCCAATCCATATGCTAAACATTTTTTCAAATTTACCTAAATTCACTGAAGCCTTGATGATTTGTGATTGTAAACAAAATGAACGAATAACAAAACAAGTGTCACTCTCTTCTCTTCATCACAGTATCACTGATTCCCATTCATCATAAATTTACTTGAGTGGGCACCAGTAACATCTCCATATGTCCTGTCTCATGCTGGTAGAGCCCAAGGGAATCTGCTTGCTCCAAGAACATAAAGAGCCTCAAACCATTCCATCAGGTCATGGGAATGAGGTCTATAATTGTTACTGGTATTTGGCATATCAAATATGATATGGGTAGCTTGCCAGGCTCTGCCATGCGGGTGTCATACTCTTGTAGTCACCTCTGATCTCCAGCATTTATTGATGAACCACACGGCCGCTTGCAGTTGCATGAGCCGGGCTGTGATCAGCTCAGCTGATGGGTGGAGTTCTGACGAGAGGGGAGTCCGGATGTGGAAAATGACTGCCCTCATAGATAGGGGGTTGTCTGACTTCTTGCGAGGCTCAGCTTGGGTGGCGGGCCAGGGCTAGAACCCGTCATCCCTCCCAGGTATTTCTTGAGCGACTGGGCACAGGGAGAGCCAGTAGCAGCTCTGCCCCATGTTTGTGAGTCTCATTCTATTCTCTAGGGAATTAAAAACCTGGTAAATATATCAAATTACTATCAGCCTATGGTTATCATGAAATTTAGGGCAGGCATTTCTCATAGTGGGAAAAGCACAAAGGTTAGTGAGTTTTAAGATAGTGACTGAATACCAGGGAAGGACTGTCAACAAAGCACATCAGTGTGTGGGAATTAAAGACATGGTTTAGTAACAAGCAGAACCAAAAGTATTGTATATTTCAAGGTAGAATACCAGAATTGAGAGAATACTATCCGATAGAAGAGAAAAAATACACAAAGAATAATGAAACAAATTACCTAAGTTTCTACAGAATCAAGATTCAAAATTCTCCTAAGAATTTAGCAGCTCTCTTGGTTTGCCAGGGACTCTACTGATTTTCAAACTGATTTTCTCTATGTCTGAGTCAGATCATTCATTCTAGAGAGTCATGGGAAACTGATTACTAATAGAAAAATCACAGTCAGCAAATTCACAAAGTTAGAGAAAATACTTAGGTTGCAGAATAGGTAAAGAATAAATTAAAGAAGATTCCAGTCAAACTCTATAAAGGATAACATCAGAAGAAAAAAAATGCAATTGACAGTCAGTGATATGACTCAGTAGTAAAGCCCATGCCCTACATGTGTGAGACCTGGATTTGACAAACTGAAAGTAAAGAAGTAACAAACAAAACTCTGGCCTCTGTAAGCACTGCCAGTATAGTACTGGTAACCCCTAGAATCCCTTTGGAGACCTTCACCCTAAAAATAAATAAATAAAAAGGAAAATGAGCTGAATGGACTCTGTGATCAAAGAAAGATAAATTAAAGCATAAAATCAAATTAGTCAAAATGAAATGAAGAAAAAATAAGATATTGATACTGAATAGAGTTTTGGAAACACAGAGAGACTGTTTTTGGCAGCGTAATATTGTTAAAAATGATACTGAGACAAAAGGACTTTCAAAGTTTGCAAGAGAATATTTTTCAGCAAACCATACGTTAGTTGCCTTGAGCTTATGCTACTATGAAAATATTCCCCCAAGGGCTTATTCTCTATTTTTTTAGGAGAGCAGATGTTTATTGTTGACAAACTATTATCTCAAAGATCAGAAAGTTGTATAGTTGAAAAATGTCTCTCCTTCATGAAGGTGAAGAGCAAGAAGATTACTAGGGAGAGTGGCATCGCTATTACCTCTAGTTAATCACTTTACTTCTTGGAGCTACTTATAGACAAAATCTGAACTATAAGGCACAGTTCAAAAAAGATTAGCAGAGTAATGGATTCCATATCTAGTAATAAGATAGAAGGTTCATGACACAGACACACACACACACACATACACACACACACACATATATATATATATATAATTAATTTCATTCCATATTGGATGCATTAGTCTTTGGTATTTCTTTTCCATATTCACCATGAGCTCTTTTACTTAGAAATGGGGATTTTCTGTGCAGGCATGTATCACCCAACTGCTTCCAATTTATTGTGGAACACACAATTATTCTATAGTGTCAGCTTTCACAAGAACATTACTCAAGGAAACACCAAGGACCTTTTGTACCCAGGCCACAGATGACTTTGTTACTCCAGGCAGGAGATAGTCACTGCATCTGATTGTCAGCAGACTGATATCTCTGGAGCAATTTCCACTGGCCTGATCTTAAATTAAGTATAAAACCCCCATGGAGGCTGGAACGCTTCGACAAGATCTACATGGCCTTGACCCCTGACTTCCCATATGGTCCCCTGAGTCTGCCAGGAGTTATCCCTGAGTGCAAAACCACGAGTAATCCTTAAAATCCGCAAATTATCACCCAAAATACCAAAAACAGCAAATAAAAAATCTCCATGCTACACCAGTCTCTGTTGCAAAAAGTGTGCAAGCTCTTCAAAGCAGGTATCATAGTACATACTCAGGAATACTCTGTGATACAGAACTGTCACCAGTTTCACTCAATGGACTATAGTGTTGAATTATAATTTTACCAATGTCAAACACCAATAACAATTGTGAAATTTTCTGTCCTTTGCCTTGTGTATTTCCATCATACCCAAATGCAGAAAAGTATTAATGATTTCACTCCACAGTCTTTGGAAATGGAACCTTCAGTGAGACACATGCTGAGCTTCTTTTCTAATGCCCAGAGTTTCTGTGTAGATTCACCAAAAATGTTCTCTGTATATTCATGAAAATAGCTCATTCTGTACAGAGAATTAAGCATTCTGATTGTGACTCTCTCAGTATGTAGTTAGTGTGCTGTCGACCATTTGTTGATGAATACATTGGCATAGTATCACTCTTCCAGAGTAAGTAGATATAAAGTCAGATCAAATTTAGCATAAAGTAAAAAATATTGCTACTGCTTGAGTGTCAGAATCAGGGATCAGGAATACAACAAAGATAACAAAGAGGAAATGTCTTAGGAACAACAAATATGAGGATTAGGAGACAGGTTAAGTGATAGACTTGATATCAAATACAAGACCCCCTGTTCTCTCCATGGAGCACTGAAGCACTGGCCTCTATAAATTAAATTAAAAAAATTGAAACCTGTAATTTTCCAGCTTTTAAGGAGGAAAACACTAACATTTCAAAAATACAACATGTTTCAAAAATAAATAAGAAAAATAATGATGAATGTGTAGGAATTAGTGTTTGGGTTAAATGGAATTTGTATTACTTTATTATTATATCATCATGAATTATACAACTACAAAGTCGTTCATGATTGGGTTTCAGTCATAAAGCATTCCAGGACCCATCCCTCCACTAGTGCACCCTTTCTAACACCAATGGCCCCAGATTCGGTCTCTCTTCCGTCAGCCTATCTCTATGACAGGCACTTTTTTTCTTCCTCTTCCTCTTCCTCTTCTTCTTCTTCCTCCACTTCTTCCTATTCCTCCTCCTTCTTCTTCCTCCTTTTTCCTCCTCCTCCTTTTCTTCTTCTTCTTCTTCTTCTTCTTTTTTCCTCTTCCCTCCTTCTATTCTTCTTCCTCCTCCTTTTTTCTTCTCCCTCTTCCTCTTCTTCCTCCTCCTCCTGCTTCTTCTTCTCCTCCTCCTTCTTATTTTCTTTATCCTCTTCCTCCTTCTACTTCTTCCCCTCTTCTTACTCCTCCTCCTTCTTTTTCTTCCTCTTCTCCTCCTACTCCTCCTCCTTCTTCTTCTTCCTCCTCCTCCTTCTTCTTCCTCCTACTCCTCCTTCTTCTTCCTCCTCCTCCTCCTCTTCTTCTTCTCCTTCTTCTCTTTTCTTTCGCCCTCTCCCTCCTACTTCTTCTTCTTCTTCCTCATCTTCCTCCTCCTCCTCCTTCTTCTTCCTCCTCTTCCTCCTCCTCCTTCTTCTACTTCTTCTTCCTCCTCCTCCATTTTCTTCTTCTTCTTTCTCTTTGTCCTCCTCCTCTTCTTCTTCCTCTTCTTCCTCCTCCTCCTCTTCCTTCTCCTTCTCCTCCTTCTTCTTCTTCCTCCTCCTCTTCTTCTTCTTACTACCTCCTCCTCTTCCTCCTCCTCCTCCTCCTCCTTCTTCTTCTTCTTCTTCTTTCTCCTCCCCCTCTTCCTCATCCTCCTCCCTCCTCCTTCTTCTTCTTCCTCTTCTTCTTCTTCTTCTTCTTTTCTCCTCCTCCTCTTCCTCCTCCTCCTCCTCCTCCTTCTTCTTCTTCCTCTTCTTCCTCCTCCCTCCTCTTCCTCCTTCTCCTCCTCCTTCTTCTTCCTCCTCTTCCTTCTTCTTCTTACTCCTCCTCCTCTTCCTCCTCCTCCTCCTCCTCCTCCTTCTTCTTCTTTCTCCTCCTCCTCTTCCTCCTCCTCCTCCTCCTTCTTCTTCCCTCTTCTTCCTCCTCCTCCGCTTCCTCCTTCTCCTCCTCCTTCTTCTTCTTCCTCCTCCTCCTTCTTCTTCTTACTACTCCTCCTCTTCCTCCTCCTCCTCCTCCTCCTTCTTCTTCTTCTTCTTTCTCCTCCTCCTCTTCCTCCTCCTCCTCCTCTTCCTCCTCCTCCTTCTTCTTCTTCTTCTTTCTCCTCCTCCTCTTCCTCCTCCTCCTCCTTTTTTCTTCTTCCTTTCACTCTCTATCTTCCTGTCTCTGTCTCTCCTTTCTGCTCTACATTGTGACTTACAATAAGTACATTAATAGGTTATCATGTATGTCCTTTTGCCTATATTTGATACTCAGTTCTGTTCTGGCTTTACCATTCCAACAATTATGAACACACTGGTCCTTCTTTAAGCTTATCTAACCTCTGATGCCCACATATTTGTGGTAGATTCCAATCTGTATAAGTCCTTTTGGCCCCTTCCTGGTCATGGATATTAGTCTCATACTATTTTTAAATGAAATTTGTCTGTATATCGATTGACATGTACAGTATCAAGCTGAGTGAATTTCTTCAGAAGAAAAAGACAGATAGAGAATGATCAAATGGCTGCATTCATTTGCAGGATAAAAAGTGAAATAAATAATTTTGAAATAGTCACAGGTGACTTTTCAGTATATCAGGTAGTCATATATTGTAGAATAATAAATAAGAATATACATAGAAAACTGTCATAAAAGTTTGCATGCCCATGAATGATAGTTCTGGTCTGCAAAATTTTCTTATCTCATTTAGATACATTTAATTATTACATTCTTATGAAAAATGAAAATATCTATCCTGAATCTTTAAGCACAATATTCACAACTTGTCTATTCTTTCTGAACTATCAACTCATAGGATCAGATTTTCTCAGGTCATTGTAGGTGATGGATGAATGTGTCTGTGGAAACAGAAAATGTAAAATATTTATATACATTTAAAAGTTACATACACAAACTATTTAGAGAATAGAACTACTGTACATATAGATACCATATATAGTACCTATATGGTGCCATGATTCCTGCCTGGAATTACCCATCAGTTCCAAGTCAAAAGCCAACCTCTGTGCACTGCTAGATGTGGCCCCAAGCCAAAAAAATTGAACAAATAATTGTTGAATTT